>JAFMOC010000261.1:450000-507500 GCA_019802505.1 Corydoras sp. C115
TTATAAATGGCACCTTTCAGGGCCCTCAAGGACACCTTACAAAAGTTAAAAGGGACACAATATAAAAGGGGATAAAATAAAATAAAATCAGACAAACAGATTTAAATACATTCACTTATCGAGATCGCATAAAATAACGAACACAGAAATGTGCAATGAAAAATTAGGAATATGCAATAGTAAAGAGGTGGGTTTTGAGCCGGGATTTAAAGGTTGATAAACAGTCAATATTGCGAATTTGGATAGGGAGGTTGTTCCAGAGAGATGGAGCAAAGTGGCTAAATGCTCTTGCCCCCATAGTGGACAGGCGGACTTGAGAGAAACATACTGCATTTAATTTGAACGACTTACTGTTGTAATGTTATTGCTTTAAATATAGTTTTGGCTTCATATACAATGCCCACTTGCAACAATAGAGCCACTTACATTCATTTTCATAAACAATGATATAGCAAAAAATACGATAACAAGAAATAAGTGGAAAATAACTAAAGGATTATAATGCGGTTAATTTTGACGACTTAATGTTGTAATGTTATTGCTTTAAATATAGTTTTGGCAAAATTAGATTCAGTTACATTAATTTTCATAAAGATTGATTTATCGAAAAGTACGATAAAGAGAAATATAAGTAGAGAATTATAATGCAACTAATTTTAACAACTTAATGTTTTAATGTTATTGCTTTAAATATAGTTTTGGCTTCATATACAATGTCCACCTGCAACATTAGAGTCAGTTACATTCATTTTCATAAACAATAATATATTGGAAAGGACGATAAAGAGAAATAAGTAGAGAATCATAATGCACTTAATTTTAACGACTTTAACGAGAAATAACTAGAAAATAACTAAAGAATTACAATGTGGGTGATGTTAATGACTTAATCTTTAAATGTTATTGCTTTAAATATAGTTATGGCCTCATATACAATGGCCACCTGCAACATTAGAGTAAGTTACACTAATTTTCGTAAACAATCATTTATTGAAAAGTACGATAATAAAAAATAACTAGAAAATAACTAAAGAATTATAATGAATTTAATTTTAACAACTTAATGTTATTGCTTTAAATATAGTTTTGGCCTCATCTACAATGTCCACCCTCAACATTAGAGTCAGTTACATTTCTTTTCATGAACAATAATATATCGTAGGATTGGAAAAAAACGGCGCATCTGTCCGTTACCCCGAAGGCCGGGAAACTATCGCCTTTAAAACGTGGAGTAGTACGGCGAAAACACCGAGTTCTTCTTAAAGCACAAATATGCGCAGACAGTTAATGCCAGAGGTGAAACGGCATCTGTAAAGGAGAATGTTGAGTCTGCTGCTCGCTCAACCGCAACTAACAGCAGCACATTACACGTGCGAGCTCGTGCATGTGTGTGTGTGTGTGTGTGTGTGTGTGTGTGTGTGCGTCCTTATTACCTAGCTAGTACCAACACAGTATGTCATCTATTAAAATCGCGGAACCTTCTGTTTAACCATACACAACACAACGATATATATATATATATATATATATATATATATATATATATATATATATATATATATATATATATATATATATATATATATATATATATATATATAGACCTTAACACAGTCTTCAACTCTGACCTCATATGAATTACCAGCCAACGTGAACAGAAGCAGATGATATATATCTGGCTGATACCTTCGTTATGTTGTGTATGGTTAAGCAGGAGGTTCCGCGATTTTAACAGATGACATACTATGTTGGTACTAGCTAGGTAATAAGGACGCACACACACACACACACATATGCATGAGCGCGGCACAGTGGCATAGTAGTTAACCCATTCGCCTCTCAGCACTATGGATTTCCCAGTTCGAATCCCAATCTGGGTGGAGTTTCCATGTTCTCCCCGTGTCCGTATGGATTTCCTCCGGGTTCTCAGGTTTCCTCCCACAGTCCAAAAACATGGATCAAGTCAAATGAATTCTCCAAAATTGGCCCATATAGAGTGTGTTTGTGTGAGTGAGTGTCTGCCCAGCGATGGATTGGCACCCTGTCCTGGGTGCATCTGCCCAGCGCCCGAGACGTTCTCCCCTGGATGGGCATGGGGAACCCCCGAGCGACCCTAGAAGAGGGTAAAGCGGAAGATAATGGATGGATATATATATATATATATATATATATATATATATATATATATATATATATATATATATATATATATATATATATATATATATATATATGTATGAGGTCACTTACAATACTACAATATCGTCATAGTGGTTTTTAAGAGAGTAAAAGGAAGCAGGAGGAGAGTGAGCTATATGCTTGTATTTTGCACAAGAGCTGTGTATTAGCTGAGTGATTAGTTTCATTACTCAGATTGGGGCATGGGGTAAGGGCTGCACCGTCTAATGACATTGAATGTGTCTGCTGAGTCGGAACGGAGAAGGTGAATGAGGGAACCTCCTTGCTTTATGAGAGTGGGACTGAGGCCGAATGCACTCTCTGAAACAGTGCTACCTCGCCGGGCCTTTTGATCCCTCCCGATTTTCCTCTTCTGATTTATTTTCATCCTTATTTTGTGTTTGCATTCAGTCTACAGTCTAACACTCCGGGGCCTCTGTTGTCTTTTGTCCTTCCTCAGCGAGATGCTTGATTGACAGGACCCGGGCTAATGTGAAAAGCACCTTGTGTCCGTTCGTTTTGCATGTGGCTTTGCAATCGTCCCAATTAATTTGAGTACGTTTGCCTAAAGATTTCACTGGACGCACATAAAGGCAGGATCCGTCACCATCCGATTTGCCTAGGTCTGCCACACGCTGACTTTGACTTTGTATGGCCTCTACTCAACCACCTTGAAGTCAGTGGTTAGATTTGGTAACGGACATTTTCGTTGTCTGAGTACGAATCCCGGCCTTGCGTTTGTAATCTAACTTAGAAGGAATAATATATTAAATTATACACGCCGTAACATAATGAGATTCTTCTACAGTTGGTATTTAATTGGTCTGTCCACACAACGCAGGTTTAATTATTTTTTTTACCTATTTTTGCTTTCAGAACCCAAATTTGTGTTGACAAATCAACTCTCAACCTTTAAAAAGTGACGACAAGGCAAATAAGCTGAAACTTGGCCCATAAGCAAACTACAGCAAACGTTATATGTTTATATGGATTATTAGTTAGTTATTAAAACGATTATTTACTCCGATGATGGTGCCTTCCATCCATTATCTTCCACTTTATCCTCTATTAGGGTCGCGGGGGGGTTCCCCATGCCCATCCAATGGAGAACGTTTCGGGCGCTGGGCAGATATACCCAGGACAGGGCGCTAGTCTATCACTGGGCACACATTCACTCTCACAGACACACTCTATATGGGGCAATTAGGATCCATGTTTTTGGACTGTTGGAGAAAACCGGTGAACCCGGAGGAAACCCACGCGGACACGTGGAGAACATGGAATATTATTTTTGTTAACACCCAAATTTGTGTTAACAAATGAACTCACAAAGTGATGACAAGGCAAATAAGCTGAAACTTGGTCCATAAGCATCCATCCATCCATTATCTTCCGCTTTATCCTCTATTAGGGTCACGGTGGGGTTCCCCATGCCCATCCAGGGAGAACGTTTTGGGCTCTGGGCAGATACCCCCAGGACAGGACGGCAATCTATCACTGGGCACACACTCACTCACACAAACACACTCTATATGGGGCAATTTGGAGCATTCAATTGACTTGATCCATGTTTTTGGACTGTGGGAGGAAACCGGAGAACCCGGAGGAAACCCACACGGACACGGGGAGAACATGGAACCTCCACCCAGATTGGGATTCGAACCAAATCCCTAGTGCTGAGAGGAGAACATGCTAACCACTAAGCCACCATGCCGCCCGGTACATAAGCATACTACAGCAAACGTTATTCGTTCATATAGAGTATTAGTTAGTTATCAAAACGCTAATTTACTGCGATGACGGCATCTTATTAATTCTTTTGCGCCGCTTTAAAGAACCACAGCCCTAAGAGACACGGGGTGAAGCCATGTGCCACCGTCTCCATCCTCCTCTTTTATTCCGGTAACAAACTTGGGCTTGATAAAAGAGCAGCCATAGAAGCAATGAGGCACACTGACAATAAAAACGTCACAGGTTTTCAATTAACACCAAGCATTAACAAAAGCGCCCCGCTTTCCCCACTTCTGCCTATCACCTGGGGGGGGAAAGGGTAGTCGTTAAAGCCAATTCATTAAAGAATGGCATTGAGAGAAGGGCTTTCTGTGTTGGTGTGCGAGTCTACTTTAGTATCTGTCAATAGCAAATGGCTGAGTGGAGGTTTTCTTTCTTTTTTTTTCTTGTCAAATCCCTCACAGGATCTATCTGACCCTCATCTCTCTTTCATTGCCTCTTTTGTTTTCTAGAATGAATGTATCAAAAGCCCAAGTTAATAGCGAAGATAAGTACGGCAAATGTGGTGCATGGAGAATGCAACAACATTACGACACCGAGGCAAGTCACATGCGGGACGCGCATGCTCTCTATAATCAAAGGTAAGGAACGGGGAATGGGAAAGGTTTTCGTATGGGCTTTCTTTTGCACCGTCTCGCATCGCTACCTTTAAATCATTGCTGGGTCAGTGTTTGTCTGTGTGTTTGTGTGTGTGTGCGCGGGTGGCGTGTGCATGCGCGTGCATGTTGACAAAGTAGGGTTGAGTAAGAGCAAGTGGGAGAAAGAGAGAGAGAGAGAGAGAGAGAGAGAGAGACAGAGACTTGCCATCTGTCTCACCTGCTGCATGTAGGTGTCCATCTGCTTTAGACCAGTGCAGCGAAGGGAAAAGAAAACGGGGGACAAAGAAAGAAAGGCCACACAAGCCTTTGCGAACATCACGTATACACACTCTCTCGCACGCGCACACACACACACACACACACACACACACACACACACGTACACGCGCACGCAGTCAACTGAGCTACCAGTACAGGTTAAAGAGGGACAGACATGCATGCAAATCTACACAAATTAACAGCGAGATCGACACATGGGGACTCTTGAAGAATTAGCCATATCCTCTGTATAACTTGGTTGTTTCAACGTGTTTATTGAATGGGGTGTTCATATTTATGTGTGTAGTTCAATGAGGTTAATGTTGAATGTTAAGGTTCCAAATATTAAAGATATCTAAGACAGATAGATAGATACTGTAGTTAGATACTGTGAATAGATAGATAGATAGATAGATAGATAGATAGATAGATAGATAGATAGATAGATAGATAGATAGATAGATAGATACTGTAGATAGATATTGTAGATAGATAGATGGAGATTTAATGAGGTTAATGCTGAATGTTAATGTTCCAAATATTAAAATTATCTAAGATAGATAGATACTGTAGTAAGATACGTTAGATAGATAGATAGATAGATAGATAGATAGATAGATAGATAGATAGATAGATAGATAGATACTGTAGATAGATATTGTATATAGATACATACTGTAGATAGATATTGTAGATAGATATTGTATATACAGGTAGATAGATAAATATTGTAGATAGATAGATGGAGATTTAATGAAGTTAATGCTGAATGTTAATGTTCCAAATATTACAATTATCTAAGATAGATAGATAGATAGATACTGTAGTAAGATAAGTTAGATAGATAGATAGATAGATAGATAGATAGATAGATAGATAGATAGATAGATAGATAGATAGATATTATATATAGATACACGTAAATACTGTAGATAGATCTTGTAGATAGATATTGTATATAGATAGATACTGTAGATAGATAGATAGATAGATAGATAGATAGATAGATAGATAGATAGATAGATAGATAGATAGATAGATAGATAGATATTGTAGACAGATAGATGGAGATTTAATGAGGTTAATGCTGAATGTTAATGTTCCAAATATTAAAATTATCTAAGATAGATAGATACTGTAGTAAGATACGTTAGATAGATAGATAGATAGATAGATAGATAGATAGATAGATACTGTAGATAGATATTGTATATAGATACATACTGTAGATAGATATTGTAGATAGATATTGTATATACAGGTAGATAGATAAATATTGTAGATAGATAGATGGAGATTTAATGAAGTTAATGCTGAATGTTAATGTTCCAAATATTACAATTATCTAAGATAGATAGATAGATAGATACTGTAGTAAGATAAGTTAGATAGATAGATAGATAGATAGATAGATAGATAGATAGATAGATAGATAGATAGATAGATAGATAGATATTATATATAGATACACGTAAATACTGTAGATAGATCTTGTAGATAGATATTGTATATAGATAGATACTGTAGATAGATAGATAGATAGATAGATAGATAGATAGATAGATAGATAGATAGATAGATAGATAGATAGATAGATAGATATTGTAGACAGATAGATGGAGATTTAATGAGGTTAATGCTGAATGTTAAGTTCCAAATATTAAAATTATAGATAGATAGATACTGTAGTAAGATACGTTAGATAGATAGATAGATAGATAGATAGATAGATAGATAGATAGATAGATAGATACTGTAGATAGATATTGTATATAGATACATACTGTAGATAGATATTGTAGATAGATATTGTATATACAGGTAGATAGATAAATATTGTAGATAGATAGATGGAGATTTAATGAAGTTAATGCTGAATGTTAATGTTCCAAATATTACAATTATCTAAGATAGATAGATAGATAGATACTGTAGTAAGATAAGTTAGATAGATAGATAGATAGATAGATAGATAGATAGATAGATAGATAGATAGATAGATAGATAGATAGATAGATAGATAGATAGATAGATAGATAGATAGATAGATAGATAGATAGATATTATATATAGATACACGTAAATACTGTAGATAGATCTTGTAGATAGATATTGTATATAGATAGATACTGTAGATAGATAGATAGATAGATAGATAGATAGATATTGTAGACAGATAGATGGAGATTTAATGAGGTTAATGCTGAATGTTAATGTTCCAAATATTAAAATTATCTAAGATAGATAGATACTGTAGTAAGATACGTTAGATAGATAGATATATAGATAGATAGATAGATAGATAGATAGATAGATAGATAGATAGATAGATAGATAGATAGATGGAATAGGGAAGATGAGTTCATGGCTGAGAGGTTACGCGGGGCTGTGTTCAGGAATGTGTTAAATGCTTGAAGGGTTCTGATTAGCATATAAATTTAGATGTATGAAGATCATTGCGTCGATCACGAGTCACTGACTTTTATCTTGACTTAGTGAAGGCTGATTTGCGTATAAAATACAGCCAGATGTGACCAGTTAAAGGCTTCCACAGCTCCTTCCCGTGCTTTCGGCTCCCTCCCTCACTCGCTGTTTTCTCTACGGTTTTGTTTTTGCTTATTTTAACGTTATAATTTTAATTCACAAACTTTTTTTTTTTTTTTTTTTTTTAAGAAAGAAGCCTTGTGACCTGAAGGTCCTCGGTTTGATTCCCGGTCCTGGCAAGTGCTATGGCTGAAGTGCCCTTGGGCAAGGCACCTAACTAACCTAACAATTGCCCCCGGGTGCTGTATATAAAGCTTCCCACCAATCCGGACACGTGTGCTCACTTCACCAGCCCAGCAGGCCAATCAGATCACTTTATTCCTCCTCCACACTCTACACATTGGTTTTGAATTCGTTTCCGTATCCAGTCGGTGTTCAGCTCTTTGTAATTGGAATTATTTACCAGAGGTGGGTTTCTCGAAAAAATGACCATTCTTGGCGAATTACAAACAACTATAAGAATGACATAACCTTAAGGACGCAAAATTGGACGTTTCTTGTGGACTTCGAAAAGAAATTAAAAAAAAAAAAAAAAACTATATAAAAGTTAAAAAAAAATCTTTTAATCTTTTACCCACAAGACATCTCCAAAGTTCAGGCTAATTCAGGCTTAGTTTTAATCCATCAATTTGATTTGGTAAGTAATAACAAGCTTAGTTTCCAATTTTGTTGTCTTTAATTCGCACAAATTATATTCACAAATTTACTAACACAACTAATACTACTAATACACAAAAAAAATAAAATAATTGTATCTAATTAAATGTGTAGGCTACATGAAATATGTGTAGTTTGGAAGATTCTGATGCAATTTATAGACCCAGTGCGTCCTTGAGTTTTTGTGCACTGCCAGTTACGAAGTACTTGGGTCTGAGTACTCGTAAGTTAGCAATTTTAAGAACGACGTAAGTTACGCATGCGTTCGGGAAAGGCTCGTAAATGTAAGAATGCTCTTAAGTATGAAGTTATGAAGTACTTAGCACTACAAAAATTTTGGGAAATCCACCCCAGAGTCGTTCGACGTAACTTCCTTACAACGGAAGGTTCCGATGCGATTTATAGAACCAGTGCGTCCTTGACTTTTTGTGCACTGCCAGTTATGAAGTACTTAGTGAGTCCCGAGTGGCGAGTACTCAAAAGTTACAAACGATTTTAAGAACGACATAAGTTACGCATTAGTTCAGGAAAGGCTCGTAAATTTAGGAAAGTTCTTAAGTATGAACTTACAAAGTACAGTGCTACGACGCTTTAGGGAAATCCAACCCAGAGTCGTTCTGAGCTGTTCGACCCAACTTCCTTACAACAGAAGGTTCTGATGTGATTTATAGAACCAGTGCTTCCTTAAGTTTTTGTGCACTGCCAGTTACGAAGTACTTAGTGAGTCCTGAGTGGGTCTGAGTACTTGTAAGTTACGAGCGATTTTAAGAACGACGTAAGTTACGCATTTGCTCATAAATGTAAGAATGTTCTTAAGTATTAATCTGCGAAGTACTTAGCGCTACGACACTTTTGGGAAATCCACCCCAGAGTCGTTCTGAGCTGTTCGACCCAACTTCCTCACAACAGAAGGTTCCGATGTGATTTATAGAACCAGTGCTTCCTTAAGTTTTTGTGCACTGCCAGTTACAAAGTACTTAGTGAGTCCCCGAGTGGGTCTGAGTACTCGTAAGTTATGAGCGATTTTAAGAACGACATAAGTTACGCATTCGTTCAGGAAAGGCTCGTAAATTTAGGAAAGTTCTTAAGTATGAACATACGAAGTACATAGCGCTACGACGCTTTAGGGAAATCCACCCCGGAGTAGTTCTGAAGGTTCCGATGCGACTTATAGAACCAGAGCGTCCTTGAGTTTTTGTGCACTGCCAGTTACGAAGTACTTAGTGAGTCCCAAGTGGGTCTGAGTACTCGTAAGTTACGAGTGATTTTAAGGAAGACGTAAGATACGCATGCATTCGGGATAGGCTCGTAAATTTAGGAATGTTCTTAAGTATGAACTTACGAAGAACATAGCACTAAGACACTTTTGGGAAATCCACCCCAGAGTCGTTCTGAGCTGTTCGACCCAACTTCCTTACAACGGAAGGTTCCGATGCGATTTATAGAACCAGTGCGTCCTTGACTTTTTGTGCACTGCCAGTTACGAAGTACTTAGTGAGTCCCGGGTGGGGAGTACTTGTAAGTTACAAGCGATTTTAAGAATGACGTAAGTTATGCATGCGTTCCGTAAAGTCTCGTAAATCTAAGAATGCTCTTAAGTATGAAGTTACGAATTACTTAGCGCTACGACGCTTTTGGGAAACCCACCCCAGAGTCATTCTGAGCTGTTCAGCCATCATCCTTCCATGTGGCATATTTCCCATCACATGATTGTCGGGCGTACCCACGCATTTGTGTGTGTCTTTGATCGTGTGGACCGCGCACAGGAAGTGTTGGAGGTTTAAGCCAAACCGTTTAAAAAGGGGTGACTGTGCTTTCACTGGAGGCCTCAAAGAGTATTACGCCAATTGGATTGTGGTGGGGTTAGTCTGGGTCAAACCAATTAGACTCGCATTCACATGCAAAAGGCCGCTCTGCTTTAAGCCACTCGGCTTCACATTACCAGCGCGGGCGGGATGCACTCACCGCGGGTGCCAGAGTCTGGACAGTCACGCCATGGCAGTGAATGTGATTAGGACCATGGCTATCAATATTGTGTTCAGTGTGAAATAGAGCATGCGTATAGTATCCAATGTGATCGGAAATGAATGGTGGCAGTTATAATCCTATAGAGCCAGTTTTCAATGGACGTGAACGTTCCTGGAACATTATAATGCCTTTTTTTTATTTATCGTGTAAAGCACGTGTCTATTCAAACATAAAACAATATAATTTTTTTTTTTTGGAGCGGTACAATGGCTTCTCTGGTTGGAGTTTCCATGTTCTTCCCATGTCCGGATGGGTTTCCTCCCTCAGTCCAAAAACATGGATCAAGTTCATTTGAATTCTCCAAATTGCCCCATATACAGTGTGTTTGTGTGAGTGAGTGTGTGTGTGTGTGCGCAGCGATAGATTGGCGCCCTGTCCTGGGTGTATCTGCCCCCCCCCCCCCCCCCCCCCCCCGCGACCCTAGTAGAGGACAAAGCCGAAGATGATGGATGGATGTTGGTTTTGATTTTTAAAGGGTAATTGAGACAATTAAACAATTTAAGACAAAATATATTATAAAATGAATAGTTCTGGTTCCAGTGGCTTGGTGGTTAGCACGTTCTCTGGTTTCCTCCCACAGTCCAAAAACCTGGATCAAGGTCAATTGAATGCTCTAAATTGCCCCATATAGAGTGTGTCTGGGTGAGTGAGTGTGTGCCCAGCGATAGATTGCCACCCTATCCTGGGTGTATCTGCCCAGCACCCGAAACGTTCTCCCCTGGATGGGCATGTGGAAACCCACTGCGACCCTAGTAGAGGATAAAGCAGATGATGGATGGATGGATATTTATTTTTTTCTAGATTAGAGTATTGAACTCTATGCAGTAAAAAAATATACAAACTAGAAATGTAACCCGCATTCTGTAGTGCGCTTAAAACATATAACCTTAACACTTAACCTACCTACCATCCTTTCTCCCTGGTCATTAAAGCAGCCACTAACCGTCGTGACCTTCTAATGCGTCCCTAACCAAACAAGTTTAGGTTAATGCTGCAGCTATGTTGGCGAAAGGCACAACTGGCATTTCAAATGAGGTCCAATTTGCTTATCACTCAAGTACATCGAGTCTCAGGTTCAATTTACAAGCAAAGCCTACTGTCGCCTTGTTCACGACGACCTGGATGAATGTCGGAGGAACCATTTCCTCAATAGCTCAATGCTTTGCACAATGTAAATAACCCTCACAAATATGTACATAGAGTGTTTTTTATTTATTTATTTTTTTCTTACTCATCCAGGGTGGACAGCAAAGTAAGAATTGCACAGAAACTTGTTTCTTTACTGTGCATTCAATAAGAGCATTCAAAGAAACAACAGCGATGTCTTTTATTTTTATCATATTATATATTATATATTATATATAATATATTTTATATCATAACTATATTGTTATAAATAGGTTTTTATTCATTGAGAAATGATATCATCAAACATAATCATAAATCATCAATCAAATCAATGAATTCATTCATTACATGAATTATATTATATATTTTATTATATATACTGTAACACCCCTAATAGAGACATTAATGTTTATGATGCCACAGACCTAGATAAAAAAATGCTGATGCTTTGTAAAATATATATTGTCATTATCACAATACTAAACAGGAACCTGCACTAATTGGCACATCATATTACACATTACATGTCTATTTGCACAGTACATTTTTGCACAGGTCTTTTCTATTGTTTTTTTTTCTTCTTCTATTTATATATAATGCCATGTGCACTTTAAGGATGAGCTTAAATCTCGTTATACGATGTATACTGTGTATGCAGGGTATAATGACAATAAAGGCTTTCTATTCTATTCTAAAATACACACAGAGACATTTGCATATGTCCGAAAGCAGTTTCTTAATAATGCACTTAAGATAAGTGATGCCTTGAGAGATGATTGGGCCCACAATGTGGGAATTCACACTCTCGGAGAGAAGCAATTAGAAAAAGAAAAAGAATCGAGTAATAGAAATGAAATAGAAATAAAACAAATAGAAAGGAAATTAATGGAAAGCAGTATATACCAAATAAACTTCACAATTATGTACATGACCTACATACCAGTATACAACCATACCAGGTAACACCTCCGTTCTGCAGCGTGAACAAACTGAAATCCTTTGACATCATAGAACCGCGGAAGGAACTCGGATTCATTTAACATATTGCTTTATTTCCGTCCTTAAGTTCATGAACCAGGCTCTGTTTGCCAAGGGGACGGCTTGTAACTATATATTTAGCAGACCAAAGAGACTGTGCAATAAACTCCATTGCTGTTAGTTAAACCACCCAGATGGTTGAGCAAACAGCTTTTGGATGCAGCGCTGTGGTGGAGATTAAGTTGCAGTTTATGGCGGCAGAGGAATTATTAGACACTGATGTTGATAATGAAAAGCACCTATTTCAGGCCCTATGAGGCAGGGCTTACATGAGCGAGTTAGTGGTCACTCCACCTAATGTCCCTTTTATCTTAATCTGAATGCAGCTGGAAGGACGTTGCATGTGGAGCGGAATTGAATGAATGCTTGATCATAGCATTGATAGTACAGTGGTGTTAGTCATATTATTATTATTATTATTATTATTATTATTATTATTATTATTATTATTATTATTACTTTCATTAAAAAATGTAGTATTGTTATAGTGGCTTAATGACCATGTCCATCTGTACTTAAATTAACAACCAACTTATTGTAAATAATAATAATTATTATTATTATTATAATGATAATAATAAGTGACTAACACCACTGTACTATCAATGCTATAATCCTTTCATTCATTCATTATCTCCCGCTTTATCCTCTATTAGGGTCGCGGTGGGGTTCCCCATGCCCATCCAGGGGAGAACATCTCGGGCGCTGGGCAGATAGACCCAGGACAGGGCGCCAATCCATCGCTGGGTACAATGCTATAATCAATTATTATTATTATTATTATTATTATTATTATTATTATTATTATTATTATTTATAAAAAATAGTATTGCTATAGTGACCCAATAACCATGTCCATCTGTACCTAAATGAACAACCACCTTATTGTAAATAATAATAATTATAATAATAATAACAATAACAATTATAATAACAATAAGTGACTAACACCACTGTACTATCAATGCTTGATCATAATAATAATAATAATAATAATAATAATAATAATAATAACAATAAATTACTATTATTATTATTAATATTATTATTATTACATTTATATTTAAATATATATATATATATATGAAAAATATATATAGTATTGCTATAGTGGCTCAATGGCCATGTCCATCTGTACTTAAATGATCAACCACCTTATAATAAATAAGAATTTCCCAGATTACATTCTTTAATACCACGTTCTTACACTGTAGCCTTTGTGGTTCTTCATTCCAAGAACCTCACATGCCGTTACCCGCAGAGAATCATACCTATAGCTTACAGCTTTGCTCTCGACCTCTCCAGCCTCATTGCTCAATCCTAATAAAAAATGAAAAGAAAAACTTTCCATAAAAGATTCTCATAAATAAGTTTTATGTAGTAGGATTATCAGCGGCCATTGATTCTACTCTTCCGAACCCATTAAACGATGCCATATCAGTCATTTACCTCTTAGTTTTTAGGTTGAGAGAGCGGCCCAGACAGCGAGAGCAGCCGCGAGAGCAGCGAGAGATGGATCTGCAGGGCAGAACGAGAGGCAGAACGGGTATTAGAGAAGTAAACCCGATTATGGCCAGAATGTGAATTAGATTTGGTAACAGATGGTGGTTGGTGTTGAAAATTTAAGGTGCTTTAGGGGTGGAACAGCGGCGGAGGGGGCGGCTCAGTGCATCTTCACCCCGAGTGGGGGTTTACAGAGGGAGTGATAGACGGCTATAACTCACAACAATTCCGTCTTGACAGCCAATTTCAAGATTCTGATCTGGTTAAAGACATGGCTTTCCCCACTTCACTCATTGAAAAACAACTGCTGGGGTGTGTTTTTTTTACCCTCCCCCCGTTTCCCGGCATGTCCACACACATCATTCGTAACAACTTTTTCAGCTACTTGTCATATTTCCTTGAATTAAATCCCCTCGACTCACCTGTTTAAGAAATTGAATTTTTTTAATCCTAATTTCTTCTCACCAATGGAATTTTTATATCATCATACAGAGGGGCAAATTCATTTTATTTAGGCTAGGGCTCATCGGCTGTTATCTGCATCCTGTCGAGCCTCCACTGTATGGATAAAGGATTTTTTTTTTCTTGCAGAGACAGAAAAACAGATATATTTGGCACATATGATGAAAAAAACCTAAGCCTATTTACTGATTCTCAGACATGTGCGACGGGGGACTCTCATTTTATTATGGAGTATTTGTCTACTTAATACAATGATGGCTAATGTCACCTTCATCTCGTCGGTTGAGTCATCTTTTATATAAATTTTAGACTTAATTTTGATTAGGTTCCATTAGGTAATTACAAATTTTTAACTATTATTTTACTTTCAGCAAATTTAGTAACACTTTCTATGTATCCGGTATTTATAATGCATTATAACGGCATTTAAAACGTATTCATAATGCTTTATAACATTTGTCATAAGCCTCTGTTAACATACATAGATGTTCATAATCATAGTCATAAAGGGTTATAACAATTTTACATAAGGCTTTATAACACAAAGTGACATAATGCATTATATTATGACCTTCTTTATTAATACACGATGCTTACACTTTACTTAAAGTCTGTAAAGAGCATTTATAAGCTTTTATAAGGCATTACGTACTTCTATGGATGCAGTCTCTGTCAGAGAGGTAATTAATTACAGTTCTTTATTGCCTGTAAAGAGAGCTTATAAGCTTTTATAAGGCATTATGTGCTTCTATGTATGCCTGTCTCCGTCAGAGAGTAATTAATGACAGCTCTTTACTTTATGCCTGTAAAGAGAGCTTATAAGCTTTTATAAGGCACTATGTAGTTCTATGTATGCAGTCTCTATCAGAGAGGTCATTAATGACAAATCTTTACTTTGTGCCTGTAAAGAAAGCTTATAAGCTTTTATAAACCATTATGAGCACTTATAAAGTCATTTTCAGGAAAAATTGATGAACAGTTCAAATATATCATTTATAATGCATTATGGCACTTTGTGTTATAAAGCCTCATGGCATGTTCTTATAACACCTTATGAGTGTGGTTATGTACATCTATGGACAGTGACAAGAGCTTTTGACAAGCATTATGAATACTTTATAAAGCTTGATAAATGTGTTAATAATGCTTTATGAACACCGGATTTATGTGAAGCGCTAACCTATGTGCTTGTGATAGTTGATTAGTGATTAGTTGATTAGAAAAAAATTGCTAAGTTTCTTTATTACTGCGCTTTTACCGCAGCTATTGTTCCGACTCTATTGTCCGAATGAATACTTTTGTCTTTACCGCGTTGCCATTCAAAACAGGAACCGAAATATATCCTAAGAAATTGGATCTTATCTACGTTCCATGGCATTTATTATACATGCCATCACTGGACTTGTCTCAGGCCTACTTGGTCTCATGGCTGCACACGCCATCATCCAAATGTGGTTATCTCATTGATTGCATGTAATCAGAGGTGTTATTTTGCAGCGAGGCATCGACAATGAAGTGAATTACTGCCTCCAACCTGGTAATGTTATAAAAATTGATCTGCCCACACAGCTGATAAAGAGGCAGAGGGCTTTCCACGTATGAAATAGCAGTAAGCAGACACCCAACAGAAATTCTCAGCCTAAATACATAGTTACCCCATTATCATTATCATTTATTTGCTTATTAATTGTTGTCATTAGTTTAAAAAGCATTAAGGTACAAGAGGGCATACACCAGTACATGTTGCGCCTAATAACACCTCTTTCGCACTACAATAACGCACATTTATTCACAATAACGGACAACTTTGAGTGTCTTAACGTAAAGCTTATGTAAAACTGTTTCAAGCACACTATAATTTAAAAAACTTGGTTCAATTAGTAAATGTGTTTATTGAAAATCAAAATCGTTACTAAACTGGTCTATCTAGTTTGGTTTTACAAGTGAAGGTTGATAGCTGAGTAACGGGATGCCGGCTTTGTGCTCATCGGAAAATGGCTCGCTGTTTATATCAGTCTGTTTTTTTTATTAATGGTACATGTACACGTTTCACGCATTGATGCAAATGTGAATCAGTCCGAGGTGTGCATTATTGTCAGTAATGTCATGGCTAGACAAATGGCTAAGCTAATCAGAACTATTCGTTTTATAATATTTTTCGTGTTTTGTTTAAGTGTCTCAATTACTAGCAACCCTTTAAAGATCCAACCAACATCCATCCATCTATTATCTTCCACTTTATACTCTACTAGGGTCATGGATGGGGGGGCATTCTTACTTAAAACAAGATGATTACCATTTTCTTAATGTCTGAAAAAAGCATTTATAAGCTTTTATAAGGCATTATATAATTCGTCATTATGTATGCAGTCTCTTTCAGAGGGGTAATTATTGACAACACTTTACTTTATGCCTGTAAAGAGAGCTTATAAGCTTTTATAAACAGTTATGAACACTTATAAAGTCATTTTCCGGAAAAGCATTCCGGGGTTTTCATTAAATTCAATTAAATTTAATTTCATTAAACCCAAATGTTATAATGCATTATTCAGCATTGTGTTAAAAGCCTTATGGCATGTTCTTATAGCACTTTATGAGTGTGGTTATGTACGTCTATGGACATTAACAAAGGTTCATGAAAATCTATAGGTAATCTATTATCTTCCGCTTTATCCTCTACTAGGGTCGTGGGGGGGGGTTCTCTATACCCATTCAGGGGAGAACCTTTCGGGCACTGGACAGATGCACCGAAGACAGGGCACCAATCTATCACTGGCTACACACTCACTCACACAAACACACTGTATATGGCGCAATTTGGAGAATTCAATTGACCTTGATCCATGTTTTTGGACTGTGGGAGGAAACCGGAGAACCTGGAGTAAAGCCACACGGACACAGGGAGAACATGCAAACTCCACCCAGATGGGGATTCAAACCTGGAATCCCTAGTGCTGAGAGGCGAACGTTCTAACCACCAAGCCATCATGCTGCCCCTTTTATTTCCATAAGGTCATAGGCAAAAAAAACCCTTCTTAATATCAGTGATCAGTAAATGATGCTAAAAGAGCAAGAGACAAAGATGGTCAAAAAAGTAAGCTGGAGAATGTCGAGAAAACCGAGAGAGCGAGAGACAGCGAGAGAGACCGTGAGAGAGAGAGTGCGACAGAGTGAGGCAGGCTGCACCTTAATGTGATGATTGCACGTTTTGCCGCTGCAGTTGTCAAACCACTGAATCAGTCAAACAATCTAATGACACTTGTCATTGCCAAGTGGCTTGTGTTTTCCAAAATTGTTTTCATGTTGATTTGTAATGGCTCATAACCCAGACAGAGCGAGAGGAAGAGTGAGCGATAGCTACAGGGGAGAGAAAAGCAAACAGTAATCTGTTCTGTCGCCGTTCTCTCGCAGATATTTAATCCATGGTACTGTAAATATTCAATGTTCAGGACTTTTAGTAACGTATGCTTCATTAGACTCTCTTTAAAGTGTTACGAAGCACTGTTTCTAACGGCAGCTGTATGGGCAGTCATGGGCTTGTGGTTAAGGAACCAGCCTTGTGACCTGAAGATCCCGGTTTGATTCCCAATCCCACCAAGTACCATGGCTGAAATGCCCTTGGGCAAGGCACCTAACCTCAATTGCTCCCCTAAGCCCAATTGCTCCCCAATTGTAGCAGTTTCAATTGATAAATGTGTTCATTAAAAATCAAAATCGTTAATAAACTGGCCTTCTAGTTTGGTCAACGCTGATTGCTGAGTAACAGGATACCGGCTTTGAGCTTATTGGAAAATGGCTTGTTTATATATTAATCTTTAATTTTATTAATGGTACATGAAAACGTACCTGTAGACGTTTCACGCATTGATACGAATGTGACTCTGAGGTGTGCATCATTGTCAGTAATGTCACGGCTGGAAAACTAAGCTAAGCCAATCAGATTTATGGAACAAGAACTATTCATTTCAGAACGCATGCTTCATTAGACTGTCTTTAAACTGTTATGAAGCAAAGTTTCCTACAGCAGCAGCATGGGCAGTCATGGGCTTGTGGTTAAGGAACCAGCCTTGTGCCCTGAAGGTCCCCGGTTCGATTCCTGATCCCACCAAGTACCATGGCTGAAGTGCCCTTGGGTAAGGCACCTAACCCCAATTGCTCCCTGGACCACTTTGAATTGCTTTTATCAAACTTTTATCAAACA
Source organism: Corydoras sp. C115 (assembly GCA_019802505.1). NCBI lineage: Eukaryota > Metazoa > Chordata > Actinopteri > Siluriformes > Callichthyidae > Corydoras > Corydoras sp. C115. The sequence goes on from JAFMOC010000261.1 coordinate 468,388, forward strand.
CACAATATGAAAAAAACAGGTTCAATTTATAAATGTGTTTATTAAAAATCAAAATTGTTAATAAACTGGCCTTCTAGTTTGGTTTAACAAGTGAACGTTGATCGCTGAGTAACGGGATACCGGATTTGTGCAGATCGGAAAATGGCTCGTTTATATAATCTAGATTTTTATTAATGGTACATGAAAACATACCTGTAATGTTTCACGCGTTGATACAAATGTGACTCTGAGGTGTGCATCATTGTCAGTAATGTCACGGCTGGACAAACGGCTAAGCCAATCAGATTTATGGAACCAGAACTGTTCATTCATTCATTATCTTCCGCTTTATCCTCAGAACTATTCATGTTCTAATATTTTTTACGTGACTTTCGTTCACGTACACTTCATTAGACTGTCTTTAAACTATTATGAAGCACTATTTCTAACAGCAGCAGCATGGGCAGTCACGGGCTTGTGACCTGTAGGTCCCCAATCCCACCAAGTACCATGGCTGAAGTGCCCTTGGGCAAGGCACCTAACCCCAAATGCTCCCCGAACAGCTTCTTATTGCTTTTATCAAACATACTATATTGAAAAAAACAAGGTTCAATTAATAAATGTGTTCATTAAAAATCTAAATCGTTAATAAACTGGTCTTCCGCACCGTAATCTAATTTGGTGTAACAAGTGAACGTTGAATGCTGTGTAACGGGATACCGGCTTTGTGCACAATCGAAAATGGCTCGCTTATATTAATGTGTATTTTTATTGATGGTACATGAAAACTGTTGATGTTTCACGCATTGATACGAATGTGAATCAGTCTGAGGTGAGAATCATTATCATTATAGATTCTAGATTCATGGAACTAGAACTATTCATTTTCTTATATTTTTTACGTGACTTTTGTTCACGTACGCTTCATTAGACTGTCTTTAAACTGTTATGAAGCACTCTTTCTAACAGCAACAGCATGGGCAGTCACAGACTTGTGGTTAAGGAACCAGCCTTGTGACCTGAAGGTCCCCGGTTCGATTCCCGATCCCACCAAGTACCATGGCTGAAGTGCCCTTGGCCAAGGCACTAAACCCCAATTGCCCGGGCGCTGTATTCAAGGCTGCCCACCACCCCGGGCACGTGTGCTCACCTCACCAGTGTGTTTCAAAGCACAGATGGCTTAAATGCATATGCAAAGTAAGCAAATAAATCACTTTATCACTTATCCCTGTATTACGGCCGGTCGAGATACACGCCCATGATTTTACAAGATACGCCATTTCTCTGGACTCTTAGCGCCATGTAACATGATGTGAATTCCGCTGCATTGATGCCAGTGAGCTCATAATTCTTCTCCAGATTTTCCAGTCACTTGATCCCCGCATGCTTTTCTGATTAACACATACAAATCGACCACGCAGATTATTTTTAGAAAAGTGTAATAATAAACCTGTAACAATACTGAACAGCTGATTACGCTCATCCATTTTTAGAAAAACCATGCCACAGTAACATTGCAAGGCATTTTTTTTTTTTTTTTTTTTTTTTTTTTTTTTTTTGGCAATGCCCTTTTTACTCGGCGATGATTATCTCCATTCATGAGCTTAAATGAAATTGTAGCGCTTTTTCAGTAAAAACTTCTTTTGTTAATGGCACACGGCGGAATTGAAGCTGGTGCCAGACATTGCGGAAAAACAGATAAAATCATTACCTCTCAAATAGTCTCCTCTTTGGAAGAAAGGGCTTTCTTTTCTTCTAAAATATGGGCTTTAGAATTCCATTTCTCTTAGAGCTAATGTGAATTTTACTGCCTCTAATTTTAGATTCGAGTGCGGCCTGGACTAAGACTCTGTCGTCGCCAATTGAATTTATAGATAGTTGGGAATATTGCCGGCTAAGATTAATAGAGTTGTAGAATCGCAAAGAGCTGGTGAGAGCGTGGGAGGGAAAATCAAAAGGGACAGAGGAACCCAAAGACCGAGTGAATACTTGGGCCAAGTTTAAGACCGGTCTCCTGTGGAGACACTTAAAGCAATGAGACTGTGTTAAAAAAGCTTTGTACTGCTTCCTCTTGTTTGTTCTTTCAGTCTCGAAGTGGAGACCGTTGTCACTTTGTCGTCTACTTTGTCGTCTACTTTGTCTATAAAACATCAAACCCGTTTGGTCCCACTGCCGTACACAGGACGACATCAATTTTTAAAGTTTAAATCAGCAGTAAATTAATATATTTAATAATATATATTTATAAATAATTAATGATCTAAAACAAATTTGATGAATTGAATTGGCAACATTTACAGAACATTGGAAAGTGTTTTTTCTCTTTCCACGTTCTCCCCGTGTCCGCGTGGGTTTCCTCCAGGTTCTCCGGTTTCCTCCCACAGTCTAAAAACATGGCTCAAGGTCAACTGAATTCTCCAAATTGCCCCATATTGAGTGTGTCTGTGTGAGTGAGTGTGTGCCCAGTGATAGATTGGCGCCCTGTCCTGGGTGTATCTGCCCAGCGCCCTCCACTGGATGGGCATGGGGAACCGCCCCACAACCCTATTAAAGGATAAAGTGAAAGACAATGGATGGATAATTGAATAAAGGGGCAGCATGTTGGCATGGTGGATAGCATGTTCGTCATTCATGGGATCTAGGTTCGAATCCCAATCTGGGTGGAGAATTGGAATTTTTTTTTCTCTTTCCACCTTCTCCCCGTGTCCATGTGGGTTTCCTCCAGGTTATCCAGTTTCTTCCCACAGTCCAAAAACATGGACCAAGATCAATTAAATTTTCCAAATTGCCCCATATACAAATTGCCCCATGTATCTGCCCAGGATATATAATTTTCAAAGTAATAATAATAAAGATATTAAAAAAATTAAAAATAAAATAAAATAATAATAATATACACTAAAATTAATAAAAAAAATATAGAAAAATACTAAAAAGTCCCTGTAAACCTTTATTAAATGTGCTGATCATACATTTTCAGCTTATAGTCGACACTCTAATACAACGGTGACTTACCTTTTTTATCCAGGTCAAGAATCTTTTCTTGAGGGCTTAATGGTGGCATATTGGGACCTCTGAGGCTTGAATCACCAACCTTCTGTTCATTACAAAATGTCTAGTGAATATGGCATTTTTACATTTTCTATATGAAAAATAATGAGAAAATAATTAAATTATTTTAAATTACTCAATATCTTCTAAACTGTGAAGACAGAAAAATAACTAACAAATGGACTGAGGCTGAAATAGACTAAGGGAAGCTTTTGGAAACACCTTACCTAAATCCGGTATTCATAATGCATTATAAGTGCATTTTTAACATATTCATAATGCTTTTTAAATACTTGTGATAAGCCTTTTCTTAACATAAAGTGTTATTAGAGCATGCCATAAGGCTTTATAGCACAAAGTGACATAATGTGTTGTGTTTTTAACAGTGCTTTTCCTGAAAATGACTTCATAAGTGCTCATAACTGTTATAATAAAAGCTTATAAGCTCTCTTTACAGGCATACAAGTAAAGTGTTGTACTTGATCTACTCGGTGACACTTGATCTAAATCCAGTATTCATAATGCATTATTATAATTGCCCGAAAAGTCTTTGTTAATGTCCATAGATGTCCATAACCACACTCATAAAGTGAACATATCATGGTGAACATACATAAGGCTTTATAACACAAAGTGGCATAATGCGTTATAAATTATGCATTTTAATTATTCATCAACTTATTATAGAGACAAATGACATAAAGCTTTATAACCTTTGTGTTTAACACAAATCACGTTCAGGTGCTGGGCAGATACATCCATCGATGGACACACACTTACTTACAAAGGCACTACATACACACACTATATACAGAATGGGGACAAATTAGAGCAGCCAATTCACCTTAAACCAACATGTTTGGAACTCCACCCAGATCCTGACGTGTCAAACCATGATTCCACTATTTACTTATTATTTTTTGAAAATTATTTTATTCCGCAATCTCTGTGCTAATGTCAATTTTTTCTCTCTGTCTTGCTTCCTTTCTTCCATCTGTCCTTTCTTCCTCTCTTTCGTCCTCACATTCCCCTTTAACTTTATAAGGCTAGTTTTAAAAACTACTTTAGAAGCACGTTTCCTTAATTAAAAAGAGCTTTGTGTGGTGGTGCAGCATGCCTGCTTTATTTGGTCTCCTCCGTCTCTTGTGTTAAAACTCGTCCCGCCTCCCCATCACATAAAGACGTCAAGTTCCTTTTTTTCTCCACGTTAGGACTTTGTCACAATCCCATTGTCGTGGGATAATGCACTTGAAAGACAATGCATTAAGCTCTAAATTCACAATTTATAATGCTTTATAACATTTGTCATTATAAGCTTTTGTTGATGTCCATAGATGTTCATAATCATAGTCATAAAGTGTTAGATTTAAAATGCAGAAGGCTTGGTTACACTTTCTACAAATCCGGTGTTTATAATGCATTATAGGGGGGCGGGTTATCTCAGTGGTCAGGGTGTTGGGCTAGCAATCTGAAGGTTGGGGGTTCAAATCCCAGGTCCACTGAAGTTACCAGTGTGGGTCCTTGAGCAAGACCCTTAACCCTCATTGCTCCAGGGATGTTGTGATTAACCCTGTTCTCACCTTGTAAGTCGCTTTGGATAAAAGCGTCCAATAAATGATCCAATAAATGACCCAATTATAAGTGCATCCATGAATTCTCCATAATGCTTTAAAAAGTTTTAAGTCCTCATAATGCTTTATAACATTTGTCATGGACCTTTGTTGAAGTCCATAGCTGCTCATAATCACAGTCATGAAGTGTTCCACAATTTTTACATAAGGCTTCATATTACAAAGTCTGTAAAGAGCATTTATAAGCTTTTATAAGGCATTATGTACCACTATGAATGCTGTCTCTTTCAAAGAGGTAATTAATGATAACACATTATGCCTGTAAAGAGAGCTTATTAGCTTTTATACAGTTATGAGCAAGTCATTTTTAGAAAAAGCATTCGTTAAACACAAATGTTATAAGGCTTTATGTCACTGGTCTCTATAATAAAGTTGGTGAACGATTAAAATATATAATTTAAAAAGCATTATGCCACTTTGTGTAATAAAGCCTTATGACATGTTCTTATAACACTTTATGAGTGTGGCTTTGTACATCTATGGACATTGACAAGCATTATAAAGCATTTTGAATACTTTATAAAGCTTCATAAAGTGTTAATAATGCATTATGAACACCGGATTTAGTTAAAGTGTTACCTGATTTTTTTTATTATTATTATTATTATTATTTATTATTATTATTATTTTTTTTAAATGATAATTTTATGTGTGATAGAGTTAGGTTTAGGGTTAGGGTTAATGATAAGACACACAAGGATGTGCTTTATTGTAAACAAATGACAGGCCTCACCTTTTTCCCCATGACATATTTACAATAATGCACGCCCTCTATTCATTCCTGCTATATTATCTGCTTATTAATTGCCACAAAGCATGTACCAGGGATCGTCTATGTCATTAAATAAAGCACTTTTAAATTATTTAGACTTCAAAAATATCCAAAAATATTTCCCAAAATGTAACCTGAAGTGTCGCCTGAATTTCATCGAAACCCCTCGAATCTGTTCCCCTCTTCAGTGTTTGGGTGCTCATTTCTCCAGCCCTGCTGTTTGTCCTCTAGATTGCTCTCAGAGGGTATTCTTAATCCACTTTCCAGCTTCCTTTAGGACAAAACAGATATATCTATTAATTACAGCACTCATTAATAAACTAGTCTTCCAGGACTCAATGTCTGCCTGAGAGGAGGAGGGAGGGAAGAAGCAAGTACTTCAACTAAATGGCTTTGACATTATTGACTGGCGATAATATGGAAGAGCTTTTCTCTTTTGTTGGCTTTAAAGAGGCTTTGCTTTCAAGTATGTGTGTTTGTCGGAGAACGCCGTCGCTGGTGTGTGTGTGTGTGTGTGTGTGTGTGTGTGTATATTCACCGGGCATTTGTCTCAGTGTTTGTGTGACATGTCATGTTGACTTGCTATTAGAGAGGATGATGAAGCTGCCATTGCCCTTCACACTGATTACATTCATGTAGAACAAGTTGATATTGACTATAGGATGAGTGATGGTGGCTGGCTCCAGGCAACATCCCTCTCGCCTCTGCAGCTCTTTCTGCAGGGCCAGATCATCTGTCATGCAGCGTTTTGATCACTGCTTTCTACCTCTTTACGTTCTAATGGTATCGTTTAGTTTGGATACTTTAGTGGGTCTAATTTTAAGATCACTGAATACATTACTGGAAGGAATTGGTAACGATGAAATCAACTTTGTTTAGTGGGATGGGGTTTGTAAACATATACAGGGCCTTACATACAGTATCTTACACATACTTCTTATAATTAAATGTTTTTCTTGCTTTTCCCAGTTTATGAGGCAGTGTAATAACCATGCAAGTGCGCAGTTACCACATATTTATTATTCTTTTTTATTTTATTTTATTTTTTTATTATTTTTATTTTAGGGCGGCACGGTGGCTTAGTGGTTAGCACATTCGCCTCTCAGCACTAGGGATTCCCGGTTCGAATCCCCATCTGGGTGGAGTTTCCATGTTCTCGCCGTGTACGTGTGGGTTTTCTCTGGGTTCTCCGGTTTCCTCCCACAGTCCAAAAGAACATGGATCAAGTCAATTGAGTTCTCCAAATTGCCCCATGTAGAGTGTGTCTGTGTGAGTGAGTGTGTGCCCAGCGATAGGTCGGCGCCCTGTGCTGGATGTGTCTGCCCGGCGCCCGAGACGTTCTCCCCTGGATGGGTATGGGGAACCCCACCACGACCCTAATAGAGGATAGCGGGAGATAATGAATGAATGAATTTTTATTTTATTACAAACCGGATTCCAAAAAAGTTGGGACACTAAATAAATTGTGAATAAAAACTAAATGCAATGATGTGGAGATGGCAAATGTTAATATTTAATTCGTAATAGAACATAGATGACAGTTCAAAAGTTTAATCTGAGTAAATGTTGTATTATTTGTATTATTTATTTTTTTACGTGTGATGTATTTGTTTTGTAAAGCGTCTTTGAGGTCCCTAAAAGTGCTATATAAATAAAATCTATTATTATTATTTATTTATATATTTATTAATTTGTTAATTATTATTAATTTGCCTGGTAACATTTATTGTTTACGTTACTATACTGGTTCACTTCTCTTCTGTCTAAAGTATTAATGATGCCTTCATCAACACTTTTTATAAATCTGGTACTCATAATGCATTATAAACCTATTCATAATACTTTATAAATTATTCACAATGCTTTATAATGCTTCTCATAAGCCTCTGTTAATTTACCTAACTGTTTACAACCACATTTATAAAGTTATAAGAGTAAGCCATAAAGCTTTATAAACCAAAGTGACATAATGTGTTGTATTTTTAGCAGTTCTTTTCCTTAAAATGACTTAAGTGCTCATAATTGTTAATAAAAGCTTAAAAGTGTAAAGTGTCATTAATCACCTCGTAAACACTTTACCTAAATCCGGTATTCATAAGGCATTATTAACACATTCATAATGCATTATAATAATTGTCCTAAGTCTTTGTTAATGTACATAACCACACTCATAAAGTGTTATAAAAACATGCCATAAGGCTTAATAACAAAGTCACATAATGCATTATAAATGATATAGTTGAAATGTTCATCAACTTATTATAGAGACCAGTGACATAAAGCCTTATAACGATTGTGTTTAACAAGTGCTTTTCCTGAAAATGTCTTTATAAGTGCTCATAACTGTTTATAAATGCTTATGTTTACATGCATAAAGTAAAGCGTTGTCATTAATTACCTCTTTGAAAGAGACTGCATACGTAGTAGTACATAATGCCTTATAAAAGCTTATAAAAGCACTTTACAGACTTTTTGAGTAAGAATGTCAAAATATCTAAAGAATCAAAAGTTATCATAAGTTCAGATTATAATGCATTATGTCACTTTGTGTTATAAAGCCTCATGTCAAATTGTGGAACACTTTATGACCATGAATATGAACATCTTCTGTATGTACAGGATCTATGTTAGGATGCTGGGGTATTAATCTGAATGTAAGGGGTTCAAATCCCAAGTTGACTGAAGTTACCAATGTGAGTTCTTGAGCAAGACCCTTAAGCATCGTTGCTGCAGGGCTGCTGTACCTACCCTGTGTTCTGACCCCAACTTCATACCCATAACGTGAATTTAACCAAATTTAACGTTGGGATTTATGTTTATTGTGTAACGATTGAACACATTTGTCTCATGCAGGCTGCTTTGCAGAATGTCCAGCAAGGATCGTCACATTGAGTCCAACTGCCCCTCGTACATCAAGACAGAACCCTCGAGCCCGGCCTCACTGACCGACAGCGTTAACCACCACAGTCCCGGTGGATCTTCGGACGCGAGTGGCAGCTACAGCTCCGCAATGAATGGCCACCAGAACGGTTTGGATTCGCCCACGCTCTATGGGCCAACAGGCGCACTGGGCACCAACGGCACCAGCACCAAGCGTTATGAAGACTGCTCCAGCACCATTGGGGAAGACTCACAGATCAAGTGCGAGTACATGCTCAACTCCATGCCCAAGCGCCTCTGCCTGGTATGCGGCGACATCGCCTCAGGCTACCACTATGGTGTGGCTTCCTGTGAGGCCTGCAAAGCTTTCTTCAAGAGGACCATTCAGGGTTGGTTTTCTGGCTTCGTCTCATTTTTATCATAGCTTGGCTTCTGTGCCAATATGGTCATAATTGAAGGATAGAGGGAGAGGAAATTGTACGTCACCAAGCAGGGCAGTCTCCAGCCTTGCATTAGCACTATCTATATAACAAGAAATTGGTCATCATATCATATTGCTCAACCAATCATCTAATTATATTCTTTAGGAATAAACAAGTGGGTCAGATATTGAGCTTGGATCAAGTGTGGGCCAGTTCTCTAATGCTGGGAATGTAACATATTGGGATGTTTCATCCCATTAGCCAATGAAACTCTTGGTGATTTCCAAACCCGCCTTATCCAGCTGGGTGTTTATTGACTTCCAGCCTGGATGGCTTGGTAGGGGAAGAAGTGGGCATAAAGTAGGGGGATTTAGGAGCTGGCTGGAGGTTAAGGGGTGGGGACAAGGTGATGGCATGGCCGGTGAAGCCACCAGGAGCCTCAGGCAGCTGATGTCAATGTGGCAGCCCTCCAAAGCCATCTGACATCCAACTATCTATCACTTTCCAATTGAGCCACTTAGGTGTGGAGGAGGGAGTTTATAATTTAATATATGAATTCAAATAGACATACATACACTACAGAAAGCTGTACAATCAAGACCTTGGAGATTTAATTATCTATTAGACTAGTTTATATTGACTTGTGTACGGTGTAAATTGTTAGTTTCTCCAATTGTTAAATACGTGTCACCTTATCACCACACCTGATCATCTGTAGATGGCTGTCCTACACTGTTGTTGCTGCCCGACCGCCCAAGGACGATGAGTCCCCCACTGGGTCTTGGTCCTCCAAAGGTTTCTTCTTTAAAATAATAACCCATCCATTAGCTCCCGCTTTATCCTCTACTAGGGTCATGGGGGGATTCCCCATGCCCATCCAGGGGAGAACGTTTTGGATGCTGGGCAGATACACCCAGGACAGGGTCCCAATCTATAGCTGGGCACACACTCACTTACACAAACCCACTCTATATGGGGCAATTTCGAGAACTGTGGGAGGAAACCGGAGAACCCGGAGGAAACCCACGCGGACACGGGGAGGACATGAATACTCCACCCAGATTGGGATTCGATCCGGGTATCCCTAGCGCTGAGAGGAGAACGTGCTAACCACTAAGCCACCGTGCCACCCTAAAATAATAATATAACAGTTTTTTCTTGCCATTGTCGCTTTTTCTTGCTCTTTGGGAGTTTATAACACTTTAAAGCTGCTTGTGACCAAGAACTATTGTTAGACGTGCCTTTTTTAAATCCCAAACTAGAGGTGTGTGCATAGTGGAACATATCAGAACCCTCAGAACCCAGGTCAGATTTAAGCAACAAGCTTAATTCCTATAATATCGCCTGGGTTTGGCAATGTTTACAATATTTTCCCCTGCAAAATGCATACTATGCAATAATATTTTTTCCCATTCAGCAGAATTCCTAGGTCGCCATGTAAAATTTTGCGTAAATGGCTCAGCGAACGGAATTCAAGTCGGCGGCACACACATAAGCAGCTACATAAAGCTGAAGACCCCGATGGGACCTAGTGATTACCAGAGTAATGAGTGTTCGACCTTAGTCTAATGGTCATGCATACTTTAACTACTGTTTCCCATTAAATTAGCACTCTTGCATGTTCACTTTCCTTCCCCATGAATGAGCACTTAATAGGGAAACATTAGTTCACAGTGGAGAAATCAATACAAATCAGTGTTTACGAAGTCTGATTAACACTTAAATATTTCGGCACCCATTCAGATGGGCCTGAATGGTTATTTGGGGGTTTGGGTGTATATGGGTATATACACACTCACATATAGATTACTTCGTAACTCAATTACGATTGCAAACTGGAGTCTAGCTACTTCGCCGCATATTTTGTAGGTCTCCTGAGTACTGGGAATTATCCATCCATCCATTATCTTCCGCTTTATCCTCTATTAGGGTCATGGGGGGGGGGTTCATCATGCCCATACAGGGGAGAACGTCTCGGGCGCTGGAAAGATACACCAACAGGGCGCCAATCCATTGCTGGGCACACACTCACTCACACAGACACACTCTATATGGGGCAATTTGGAGAATTTAATTGACCTTGATTCATGTTTTTGGACTGTGGGGGGAAACCGGAGAACCCGGAGGATACCCACACGGACACGGTAGGAACATGGAAATCCACCCGGATTGGGATTCAAACTGGGAACTCCTAGCGCTGAGAGGCGAACATGCTAAACACTAAGGCACCCATAAATTCATATCTTTAATGTTTTTATTATTTTATTATTATTATAATTTTTTATTTGTCCTCCCCATGTCCATGTGGCTTTCCTCCGGGTTCTCCTGGTTCCTCCCACAGTCCAAAAACATGAATCAAGGTCAATTGAATCCTCCAAATTGCCCCATATAGAGTGTGTCTGTGTAAGTTAGTGTGCCCAGCGATAGATTGGTGTCCTGTCCTGGGTTTATCTGCCCCGTTCTCCCCTGGATGGACATGGGGGAACCCCCCCGCGACCCTAGTAGAGGATAAAGCGGAACATAATGGATGGATAGTATACGGATAGTACAACAAAGCAGTTTTACAGTGTTTATGAACCTAAAGCCCTCCCAAAGAACAACCTGAAGTGACGGTGGCAAGACAAAACTCCCTGTTATGTTGTTTTTTTCAGGAAGAAACCTTATGAGGGAACTCATCACTTATGAGGGAACCAGTGTAGCTACTCATGTACAGATTGTGTAGTGATGAGGTGTCCATAATTTACTATTGTAAACCACCAGTCCAATAGAAACAGAGCACAGTGTGCCGTAGAATACCATTTATCTCTGGTAATCTGTCTCGCCCTCTATCATTCTCTCATTCCTCTTTATTGTTTCTGGTCACAGGTAACATCGAGTACAGCTGTCCTGCCACCAATGAATGTGAGATCACCAAGCGCCGACGGAAGTCCTGCCAAGCCTGCCGCTTCATGAAGTGTCTCACAGTTGGAATGATGCGGGAAGGTGAGCTAAATCAAGTGAAAGACAGAGAATAAGTAAGCGGAAAAAAGTTCAGACCCATTGTTTCTTCCACACAGTAGGACACCTTGGACGTCGCCTTATAGATACCACCATTTATTGTATGTGCTTAAATTGAAATTCTGGCCGTTGTTTTAAAAACAAGAGACTTCAATTGACATTCTATCTGAGTACAAGTACACGGTGGGACGAAATCACGTCAACAGGACAAGTGCAGACGTGGACCAAACTGTGCAACATTAAACTAGAATGTAGCAGACAATTTAATAAATGTGGCAGGCAGGACAGTACAGTACTGACATATACAGTAGTATAGTCTAAAGGTGCCATGGTGGGAATAAGGTGCAGATATGACATAAAGGATGAGCACAACAGTAAATAAGCTTGAGGATATACAGTAACTGCCACTACCTTAGTAACCGCCATGCTCATACTATAAGTCATCTCTGGTTTCCTTGGGCAAAAATATTGACAACTACATCATTTCATGTGTCTGGCATATATATATATATATATATATATATATATATATATATATATATATATATATATATATATATATATATACATATATATATATATATATATATATATATATATTTTTTTTTTTTTTTTTTTTTTCCCCCACATACCATTACCCCTGAAACTTATACAACAAATACAACCACATGACTCAATAAAAATAAATAAATAAATAATAATAATAAAAAAAAAGTAATTAGTGGTAATTTATTAATTTTGTTTTCTATGCATGAATTTCCCAATTTCGACTAAATTGTATACTACGCAAGCAGAATTAATTTAGGATAAATAATATTTTTTTTTATATATTTTGCTTGTTATTTACTTATTTTTGTAACACTTCATATGTGTCCTTTTGGCAATTGTTACAGAATTAATTTCGGATAAATAATAATATAAAAATAATATAAAGGATAATTAAACACGATATTGGTGGGGGGTATAAAAAATATATTTTTTAATATTTAGCTGTTATTTACTTATTTTGTTACACTTCAGATGTGTCCTTTTGGCAGATTTACAGAATTAATTTCGGATAAATAATATAAAGGATAATTTAACATGATATAGGGGTGGGGGGTCATTTTTATTTATTTATTTTTTTTATATTTTGCTAGTTATTTCAGTATTTTTGTTACGCTTATGTACCCCTTAGGCAATTGTTACACAATGGTGACAGTTCATATATGATGTTTTCAACCTGTGCCTAAAAAAAAAAAAAATTTAAATAACATCAATTAATTCATTATCTTCTGCTTAATCCTCTATTATAGTCTCGGGGAGCGGGGGGGGGGGGGGGGGGGTCCCCATGTGTTGTTATTTACATCTATGGACATTATCAACGCCTTATGACGAGTATTAATGTGTTAATAATGCATTATGACGACCGGATTTAGGTGAAGTGGTATGTGTGGGTGAACTTTGGGATTTTCCTTTTTGCCTGCACCCCTAGCTTGTATTTAATACTTAATAAGTTCTTCAAGTCCTACAACTCTATGTCCTGCCCTGCTACAGAATGGAAATGGAGGGAAATGGCGAAAGGAAGCCTCTGCTATTGTCGCTCAACACATAAGACCTGTTTAAAATGTCCAGACGTGTGTGAAAGTGCTGCCAGGCCTCATAGTCTCACTGTAGAGCCATTGGCTGGGCGAGAGCGTGGACATGTATGCATGCCAACACTCCCTCCCTTTTAAGTTCCCACTCAGGTGGATGGCTTTTGAAAGGAGGCATGCATGCACATACACACCTAGGCGCACACACACAAGCCCGGAGCGAGGCGTCTTCACGTGGACCTTACCGGTCAGCTCAGATTATGCCGGTGTAGTCCAGCAGGCCCAAACACCCCCAGGACGCCCGTGTGGTTTATGTGGGTGGGAAGGTGTTTTTAATCCTGTAGCGTGTCTATGGATTTCGATGCAAATGATGCGAATGCGGACTGGAAGGACCCGCTCCTTTGTCCGTGTTATGGATTTGTGACATGTTGCTCTTTCACGTCCACACATGTGCACACTCTCGAAAGCAAATCTCATTCGGCGCGACTGTAGGCCGATTTGCCTATGCGCCCGGTGCCGGTGACAGGTAGGTAATTGATACGTAGGGGCCCGTTTTCAGAAGGCTCTGAAAGATGTAGCTGCATGTTTGATATGGCACCTTCCCCCATGAGCACACAGACAAATAGCAGCCTTTTGTTCTCGCTCCTAGCCACCCATACACACATATATCAAAATGGCACCCTATGGCACGGCCATTTGTTGTAAAGTGCTTGAATTTAATACCGAAGTCTCCTTCTACATATCAATAAGGGTCATTTGTGAAACAGATTCATCAGTTTTGTTTTGGTTTTGGGCTTTTTTTTTTTTTTTTGGGCCCCGCTCTGAAAGCAGGCTTCTGTCATGTAAAAGAAAACGACCCAACAGTGTCATATCATCCTGGCCTTGTTTATCTGAGTGACGGAACTGGAGTATTTATCTATATAGTACATTGTCACAAGGCAGTGTTATAAGCCTTTGAACCCCCAAAGAGCAAGACGTGGCGACAGTGGCAAGAAAAAACTCCCTGTTATGTTGTTATTTTACCTTGTGAGGACCAAGGCTCAGTGGGGGACTCATCCTTCTTGAGCGGCTGAGCAGCATCAACAGTGTAGGACACTAATGTACAGATTGTGTATGTGATCGGAAACCCTTGTGAGGACCTGTATTTGAACGGGCATGTAGGACAGTCATATACAAAACTATATAAGTCCATTGAGGGCGTCCTGCAGGACCGCCAGTCCAATAGATATCTCTTTTCGATCTCCATTCTTCATTTCGTTCTTCTTTTATGTCCTCAAGTTTATTTGTCCCTCCTGCTCGCTGTCATTTTAAACTGTGTCATCATTGCTGTAATGGAAAGTTAGTTCATGGCTTGGCGCCGTCATCTTGGGCACATGCAGGTTTATTAGAGGTGGCTAATTGTAGGCTACCTGCAGTGTGGTATATATATATATATACCAATCTGGGTGGAGTTTCCATGTTCTCCCCGTGTCCGGGTGGGTTTCCTCCGGGTTCTCCGGTTTCCTCCCACAGTCCAAAAACATGGATCAAGTCCTGTCCTGGGTGTATCTGCCCAGCATGGGGAAACCCTCACGACCCTAATATAGGGTAGAGTGGAAGATAATGAATGAATGAATGAATATATATATATATATATATATATATATATATATATATATATATATATATATATATAGTATATATATAGTATATATATATACAGTATATATTTGTATATATATATTTAGGTATATATAACCTAAAGCTACATCATACACATTCATACAGCTTTATTAAGTATTCATAATGCTTTATATCACTTGCCGTAAGCCTCTGTTAATGCCCATAGATGTGCATAACCACACTAATAAAGTGTTTTAAGATTATAATGCATTGTCACTTTGGGTTATAAAGCCTTATGTCAAATTGTTAAAACTATTATGAACCTTTATGGACATTAAAAAAATATATATATATATATGTATATACACACACACTTGGGGGCGGCTCTCTTCAAATCCTACCCCTAACCCCTTACAGGAGCTCTTAGAGGAATGTACCATACACACTGTTATATACATACTCAGACACACATTCTAGCTTTAGGGAAATTGTTGTCTGACTGCATCACTCTCTGACCCCAGGGCCCGTCCACCTGCCTTGCAGATACCTCCGCTGTAAATTTACAGCTAAGGACATGTTAAGATGAAGAAACATGCCTGTAAGCTCTGGCTGCTCACCTGCTAACGCTAAATAGCAAGGATTCTAAAATTAACACGACTTTAAGAAGTCTAAAAAAAACAACAACAAAAAAGAAATTGTGTTCAGGCAAACATTATAACTGTCCTATCATGATAAAATCAACATGTTTATTTCTGTCTACAATTTATTTATTCATTAATTTATCCATTATCTTCTGCTTCATCCTCTACTATGTCGCGGGGAAGGGGGGGGGGGGGTAGGGGGCTTCCCCATGCCCATCCAGGGGAGAACGTTTCAGGCGCTGGTCAGATACACCCAGGACAGGGCGCCAATCTATCACTGGGCACACACTCACTTACACAGACACACACACTCTATATGGGGCAATTTGGAGCATTCAAGTTACCTTAAATCCATGTATTTGGACTGTGGGTGGAAATAGGGAAACTTCCACAGACACAGAGAGGACAAGGGAACTCCATCCAGATTGAGATTTGAACCTGAAAACCAAGGGCTGAAAGCCCTTATAGTTCATTAGTATTATTTATTATCCATCTATCCACTATCTTCCACTTTATCCTCTGCTAAGGTCACGGTTGGGTTCCCCATGCCCATCCAGGGGAGAACCTTTCAGGCTCTGGGCAGATACACCCAGAACAGAGTGCCAATCTATTGCTGGGCACACTCACTCAAGACACACTCTACACACAGACACACTCTATATGGGGCAATTTGGAATATTCAAACTACGCTAAATCCATGTATTTGGACTGTGGGTGGAAACCGCGGACACGGGGAGAACATGGAAACTCCATCCAGATTGAGATTCGAACCTGAATCCCCAGGAGAACTTGTTAACCACTAAGCCACCATGCCGCCCTTATTGTTCATTACTATTATTTATTATCCATCCATCCATTATCTTCCGCTTTATCCTCTACTAGAGTCACTAGGGGTTCCCCATGCCCATCCAGGGGAGAACATTTCGGGTGCTGGGCAGATACACCCAGGACAGGGCGCCAATCTATCCAATCTAATAGATAAAAAGACCTGAGGTGTTTGAACTTATACATACCTTGGGTTTTTATATCTTTATTTATTTGCATTAGTCACGTTCTTCTGATACTATATTCTCCATGACAGAACACATATGCTATCTTTTTTAGTTAAATGCAACCCCACCGTTGTATATCTTGCAGA
This sequence comes from Corydoras sp. C115, assembly GCA_019802505.1. NCBI lineage: Eukaryota > Metazoa > Chordata > Actinopteri > Siluriformes > Callichthyidae > Corydoras > Corydoras sp. C115. Next base: position 485,075 of record JAFMOC010000261.1, read on the forward strand.
GATGGAGGACGTAAGCAAAGCTCTATCTGGCAGTGATGCGATACACCTTTTGGAATATATAACAACAAATTCGTAAAGTAGGCAATTACAGACTCACCCAATTATTTGCCCAAGTCGTAGCAAGTGGCCGTTCTAATGAATGCCTCGGTTTGGGAGTCTGACAGCAACACCTCTCCTTGCTAGACCGTCTCTCTGGGGACTCAGGCTGCAGGGAAAGCAAAGCAGACAGGACCTGTTTATATATGGAAGGCTGCGGTTCCTTTCTCGCCCGTAACTTCTCACGCTCGAAGAAAATTACATGTTGAATTTACATTACCGTGAAGTTTCAGCCTCCTTCCAAAGATGTACCTGTCCTTTGCCATGCTTTATGACATCACCTCAGAACTAGTGGTTGCTGTGGTAACATAGCGCACTTTGGAAATTAAAATAACTCCAAATATGAAACATAAATCTATTACATTCATTTATTCATCCATTATCTTCTGCATTATGCTCTACTAGGGTCGTTTGGGGTTCCCTATATGTCCATCCAGGGGAGAACGTTTCGGGCGTTGGGCAGGTACAGCCAGGACAGGGTGCAGATTTATCACTTTATTACATAGACACACTCTAGATAGGGCGATTTAGAGCATTTAATTTCCCTTGAATCCATGGACTGCCGGAGGAAACATGGAGTCTCCACCCAATTCCCGGTTTGAATCCCAATCTGGGTGGAGTTTCCATGTTCTCCCGTGTCCGTGTGGGTTTCCTCCGGGTTCTCCGGTTTCCTCTTACAGTCCAAAAACATGGCCCAAGGTCAATTGAATTCTCCAAATTTCCCCATATAGAGTGTGTCTGTCTGAGTGTGTGTGCCCAGTGATAGATAGGCGCCCTGTCCTGGGTGTATCTGCCCAGCGCCCGAAAGGTTCTCCCCTGGATGGGCATGGGGAACCCCACCGAGACCCTACTAGAGGATAAAGCGGAAGATAATGGATGGACGGATAATAATAATAATAATAATAATAATAATAATAATAATAATAATAATAATAATAATGGGGCGGGATGGTGACATAGTAGTTAGCTCAGGGTTCGAATCCCAATCTGGGTGGAGCTTTCCTCCATGTTCTCCGGTTTCCTCCCACAGTCCAAAAACTTGAAATTCTCCAAATTGCCCCATATAGAGTGTGTTTGTGTGTTTGTCTATGTGAGTGAGTGTGTGCCAAGCTATAGATTGGCGCCCTGTCCTGGGTGTATCTGCTTAGCCCCCTAAACGTTCTCCCCTGGATGTACATGGGGAACCCCCTCCCTCGACCCTAGTAGAGGATAAAGCAGAAGATAATGGATGGATGGATGGATTAACTGAATGATGTGATGTCTCAATGCTGTCACATTAAAATCATAAAAGGTGGTCCCTTGGAGAAAGATACTTGGAAGGAGAGACAAACTTGTCCACTGAGGGCTATCATAGTACGTCCACCTTACATGAAAATCCCTGTTGTCCCTTTTTTTTGTAGCTTTCGTGTCCCGATATCCTTTCTGTATCTAATCGTTTCCATTTTGCAGGCTCTCTCTCGCTTAGCACCTCCCATTTTCTTGCTCATATACCTTGTCCCCTTCACTACGGGCTGTCTCTTGCTCTCGCACCCTTCTTCTGCTTGACGGAGGGCATAAATCATTGTGCTGTCAGCGCTGAGGCTTGCTAGATTATGCAATGCCGCCGTTCATTTAGAGCCCAAAGAGAGCCGTGTGAGAGACCACCCTCCACCCGGCGCACTCCCCCACCTCGCCTTGCACAAATACAGATCGTCTACCTTAAAGATGGTTCTCTAGGGGTGATATCATTATGCAGTCATCTTCTCTCTCCTCTCACCCTCTCTCTCGCACTTCCTTCATCACTCTACTTGTCCTACTTTGTTTCCGTAAGGCTCTCTGGGCTTTATTTTCGCAACTTTGCGTTTTCATACGGCTAGTTGGGTTTTCATAGCACTAGAGACATAGAACATCCATCCATTATCTTCCAATTTATCCTCTACTAGGGTCGGTGGGGTGGGGGGTCCCCATGCCCATCCTGGGGAGAACGTTTTGGGCGCTGGGCAGATACACCCAGGACAGGGCACCAATCTATCACTGGACACACTCACTCACTCAGACACACTCTATATGGGGCAATTTGGAGAATTCAACTGACTTTGCATCCATGTTTTTGGACTGTGGGAGCAAACCGGAGAACCCAGAGGAAACCCACATGGACACGGGGAGAACATGGAAACTCCTGGATGTTGAGAGGCGAGCGTACTAACCACTTAGAGACACTTAGAGACATATATGTGAAAATGGCAGTTACAAAACATGATATTAATGTTACCTATAGGGCGGCACGGTGGTTCAGTGGTTAGCACTGCAGTGCACAGTACAAAAACATGGATTCAAGTTAATTTGAATGCTGTAATTTGCCCCATATAGAGTGTGTTTGTGTGAGTGAGTGTGTGCCCAGTGATAGATTGGCGTCCTGTCCAGGGTGTATTTGCCCAGCGCCCAAAATGTTCTCCCCTGGATGGGCATGGGGAACCTCCCCGTGACCCTAGTAGAGGATGAAGTGGAAGATAATGAATAGATGAATGAATAAATATTAACCATATGGACACAGAGCTTCATGCAAGCCTTTTACCTTTTCATCTTAATTTTTAGTAACGTACGAAAATATTTTTAAGAACTAAGGGCATTGTGGGACACCTCGCCACAAATTCTAGATGAACTGCTGCAAGTATAAACAAGCTTTATGTCAACATCTACATCCGTTGCGGTTGCCGCAGTTGACCTATACATTGGGCAAGGTGTGTAGGTGTGTATGTGTGTCCACTGGTAATGGTATTTGCAATATTCCCACCATTGTATTGAATCATTTGCTTCTCTCCTCCAATGTACGCCTGCCTCGTGTTTCCACGCCTTGCGTTCATTAAAATAATAAAACCCCATCGGCCCCAAAACCTGAAAATCAAAGCAGTGAGACACACTTGGAATAAGGACCAGAGCCAGATTACCTCATTCTGCAGGGACCTCTCTGGAGCTTTGCTCATGCAGCTAGAAGTCTTTCCCATCAAGACTTTTGGGACAGCCAAGACGCCAGGAACATCATGAGAGTCTTTGCTTAAGTTAAGCAGATTTAAGCCTGCAAACATGATTGCCGTAAGCATGTCAGGTCTGCTCAGACTACAGGGAATGCGCAGGTTACAAAAGTCTTGACTGCGCTTTGGACAAATATGGTTTGGCTTTGCTTTGCGCCGTATGCCATTTTCTTCCGTAACCCCAAGTGATGAAGGGAAAGACCATGATACTCTAAACACTACTCGTGACAGCTTGGTAAACGATAACATGGCATGGTGTCAGAAAGGTAGAGAGGAGCTATTTCTCCTGCCAAGTGGTCTCGGCAGACCAGAATAAATACATTCAGTGTGGTGAATGCATCCTCCGGCATGCTAGAGGCTGCAATGGTGAGCAATTGTGGCCCTTCTGATTGACTGCTTCCCAAATAGATCCTGGACCACTTCCAGCATTTCTTTGCATTCTCACTCTCTCTGGTTCAGCCCTACCGACCAATTTCCCCAATGGGGATACCTATGTAAACATCTCGTACTGTGCCTCCATATAGTCACCAACAGCTACCCGGGTGTCATACTGTCCCCTGACCACTTGCCTGTCATGGTGATGCAACGGTAACGCCACAACGTCCTCGAGCAAGCCCTGCCCTGTTTGCTCAGCGAGCACTTTGCAAAATCAAAGTTGATGGCGACTTGATTTGCCTATGATAGCCGCCTTCAGGCATCTGCCTCTGCTTTGTTTTGATAATTTGTGAGCAATTTCCTTACCGGGCTTCACTCGGGCATGAAGGTACCAGACAGGCAGAGCTCTCTAGCATGTCCAGTTCTGCACTGCTGCCTTTAGACGGCAGCTCTTTGCATAGTGGGGGCCCAAGCTGGGGCCCACAGACTGCACTTTTCCAGCTGGCCGGACTGATTTGGTTGCAAGATGCACGGTGGGGCTTTTGGCAGTGGGCAGCCCGTACGAACAGCTGGCGCCTGAAGCCTTGTCCTTATTCCACTACATTCAGATCATCACTACTGACCACTACATGACCCACAGTCTTTGGCCATGTGCTTTGTACCAAAACATTTTGGTGGGAATCAGAAGGCAATGGCGTGCCGTCGACAAACACGCAAATAAAGTTGTACGCCATATTTATGGGTGCATGGTATCATCGCACGTCCCATCAATCTTCCGCGAACCGAAGGGACGACGGAAAAGATGGCAGATGTGAAAGACAGAGGAAGGCGTTGGACTGGCAAGCTGCTCGAAGCCATGGGGGTTGTGGGCTGTGCTAAATTTGGCTGGTGTGGACCTGCTGGCTTGACGGACTTGATAATAGCAATATGGGAACGGCAGGGGTGGGTGGGCAGGCAGGCAGTACAAAAGCCTTGCATTCCTGCAGTTGCCACAATGCCACAATGGATAAATGGACCCACAGTGTATCATAGTGTTAGTGGTACCCGATTGCAAATTTGGAATTGCCCCCTACACCCCCACTGCATTTACAGTGGTATATTACTATTTTTTATTGTTGATGAATCTCTTCGGAAGCTCATTTGAAATGCACAGTCCCACGTAATTTACCATGAAATAGGTCATGCCCATTAAACAAAACATTATAAATGCATTTCACCCCACTCCATTTGTTGGTTCTCCATAAGGCTTAACGCTGGCCACCTTCTGATACCTCGCCTAAGAATAGCTTTCATTACAACTCGTTTAATTGGTTACAGCGCGTTCATCTGTCGGCTATTTTAAGCTACTCACGCCCAAAGCTTCTTCTAGTATTACAATGTAAACTGTTGTATTGTAAAGAGGTCAAAATAAGAAATGGCTTAGTGGTTAGCACGTTCTCCTCTCAGCGTTAGGGATTCCCGGTTCGAATCCCAATCCGCGTGAAGTTTCCATGTTCTCCCCGTGTCCGCCTGGGTGTCCTCCGGGTTCTCCGGTTTCCTCCCATTGTCCAAAAACATGGTCTAAATTGCACCATATAGTGTGTGTGTATGAGGGAGTGTGTCCAGCGATAGATTGGCGTCCTGTCCTGGGTATATTTGCCCAGCGCCTGAAACATCTCCCCTGGATGGGCATGGGGAACCCCCCCTGACCCTACTAGAGGATAAAGCGGAAGATAATGGAAGTTCAAGTTATTTATTTATAGAGCGCTTTTTACAATAGTACATTGTCACAAAGCAGCTTTACAGAATGAAAAGCCTTTAAACCCCCAAAGAGCAAGCCGAAGCGACAGTGGCAAGAAAAATCTCCCTGTTGTGTTGTTATCTTTAAGGAAGAAACCTTGTGAGGACCAGGGCTCAGTGAGGGACCCATCCACCTTGAGCGGCCAGGCAGCATCAACAGTGTAAGACACTAATGTACAGATTGTGTGATGATCAGGTGACCCGTATTTAACAATTGAGAACTATATAAGTCCATTGAGGGTGCCAGTCCACACTGCCAGTCCAAATAATATCCAGGTTCCATCCTGTAATGGTCGTAGCCGCAGTACTTCAGCAGAACCATGGATGAAGAGCTGACCACACCTCCAGGAAGCCGGCAACACTTTAAAAGATAAGCATGTACGCTGTGGAACTAGTAAACAATTTGCGCAGCACACCGACACCTCTGCCACATACATGTCATCGGTGCCCGCTGTCAGCTTGTCACCGAGCACAAAGGCTGATAGAATCCGGAAGTTGACGGACGGATGATGGGCTTTAAAAGGAGGAAATAGAGGTTTTACCTCAGGAAGCAGTGACCCTCATCACTCTGCGGCACCTCAGCTAGACATTAAAACCTTTATATTAGATACATTTGTTGTATTTTAAGTGCTTTCCACGGGAATGTGCGTTATGACCTATGCGGCCCAAAAACATTGCTTGCTCGTCATTTTTTTTTATGTAATTTTCACCATCTTTATTTACACCTTTCTAAAAGTTGACTTGCACAACCTCAAAGTGCTGGGGATCCAGGTTCGAATCCCAATCTGGGTGGAGTTTCCATGTCCTCCCTGTGTCCGGATGGGTTTTCTGCTGGCTCTCCAGTTTCCTCCCACAGTCCGAAAACATTGATTCAAGTTGAATTGGCGGTTCTCAGTTGCTCTCATAGATGAGTGTGTGTCTCTGAGAGTGAGTGTGACCAGCGATAGACTGCTTGCCCTGTCCTGGCTGTATATGCCCAGTGCCCGAAACGTTCTCCCCTGCATTATTAAAGCAAAAAAACTCGTAAACAATGTCATAAGTAACATCCACTCATTCATTATCTTTAGCTTAATCATCTACTAGGGTCGAGGGGTGGTTCCCCATACCAGGGGAGAACGTTTCCGGCGCTGGGTAGATACACCCAGGACAGGACAACCAATCTATCACTGGTCACACTCACTCTCAGAGACGCACAATATTCTATGAGGGCAACTTAGAACAGCCAACTCAAATTGTATCCATGTATTTGGACTGTGGGAGGATTCTGGAGAACCAGGAGAAAACCCATACACAGGGAGGACATGGATTCAAGATGAATTGGCTGTTCTAAGTTGGCTGTTGGCTGTTCTAACCCTCATAGATGAGAGTGTGTCTCTGAGATTGAGTGTGCCCAGCGATAGACTGGTTGCCCTGTCCTGGGTGTTTCTGCCCAGCACCCAAAACGTTCTCCCCTACATTATTAAAGAAATTCTTTCACTCATCCATTATCTTCCATTTTCTCCTCTACTAGGGTCACAGCATGGTTCCCCATGCCCATCCAGGGGAGAACGTTTCGGGCGCTGGGCAGATACACCCAGGACAGGGCACCAATCCATCACCCATCACCCAGACATACACACAAACACACTCTATATGGGGCAATTTAGAGCATTCAATTCACCTTGAATCCATGTTTTTGGACTGTGGGAGAAAACCGGAGAGCCACACAGACACGGGGAGAACATGGAAACCCCATCCAGATCAAACCTGGATCCCCATGTCGCCCCAAGGAACATGATTATACTCATTCCCTTAACGATTTTGCTAAATATTCCTTTAAACCCAATAAATTAGATCTGAAAATCGAACTAATCAAACAAATCATAAATCTTCATCGGTGAACTGAGGGAAATGGATGTAGAATTATGAAGGATAACACCGAGTGAAAGTAATTACCTGCTTCCGTTCCATGAGCGGAGCTTTAGGAGCCTGCAGGTGTACTGTTCCCACCTGCTTATAACCCCATCAGCCTTCAACCTGGTTCATATTAACCAGAGTGGCCCACCCCCGAGCATCAGCACCCTCCCCTCTTGGTTCCATCCTCCCTCTCTACAGCATCATACAGCATCGGAATCCCAACCCATTTGCCAGAAAGGCAACGTCACCCTGCTGTCTGCCAGCACTTTACCTCACAACAGTGGCCTATGCCATTAGCCTTCCACCTGTTACAAAAAGTCGGCTTCGTTTTCAGCTTTAAGAATTCGTTGTTCCTTTTTCGAAGGGTTTTCCATGTGAAGAACCTTGGAACCTTAATCTCGGGCTAATCTGAATATGGGGTTCATTTTGAAGCTTGGGTCGAATTAATAATTTGGCATGATGGCTTAGTGGTTAACACGTTTGCCTCTCAGGCTCGAATCCCAATCTGGGTGGAGTTTCCATGTTCTCCCCGTGTCTGCATGGGTTTCCGTGTTTCCAGTTTCCTCCCACAGTCCAAAAACATGGATTCAAGGTCAATTGAATTCTCCAAATTGCCCCATATAGAGTGTGTCTGTGTGAGTAAGTAGTGTGTCCAGTGATAGATTGGCGTCCTGTTCTGGGTGTATCTGCCCAGCGCCCGAGACGTTCTCCCCTGGATGGGAATGATGAACCCCCCGCGACCCTAGTAGAGGATAAAGCGGAAGATAATGGATGGATGGATGGTATACATTACTTCTCTATGAAGTCTGTTAATGGGCAGCCATCAGGGACGGTTCACCACGATTTGGTGTGTGTGTTTTTTTTTGTTTTTTTTTTATTTATGATACTTTAATTCCAACCGATACTTCTGAGTGGTCCAACAAACAAGCATGCAATCAATATGGAATCTAAACCCAACATTCTGACAGCACGGTGACACATTGGGCATGATGCCTCACAACAAGAAGGTCAGACGATGTCCTTGATGCCGATAGTTTGCATATTCTCCTCTTGTCTTGAGGTCTGGTTTACTCCCACAGTCCAATGACATAGACGCAAGGTGAAACAAAGACACTAAACCGACCCTAGATGTAAATGGTTCCCAATGTCAACCCTGTGTTGGACATGTGGCCTGCCCATGATGTCTCTCTGCTTTAAAGTCTGGGAAACACTTTCTATGAATCTGGCATTCATAATGCATTATAAGTGCATTTATAAAGCTTCATGACATTTGTTATCAGCATTTGTTAATGTACATAAATGTTTAAAGTCATACATTGTTATAACCCTTTGACATAAGTCTTTATAGCACATTATGATTACACTTACGTAAAGTCTGTAAAGAGCATTTATAAGCTTTTATAAGGCATTATGTACTATGTACGCAGTCTCTTTAAAGAGGTTATTAATGGAACCATTTTACTTTATGCCTGTGATGGACTGAACGGTGGCTTAGTGGTGGGCACATTCGTCTTTCTCCACTGGGGAATCTGGGTCGAGTTTTCCATGTTCTCCCCATGTGTCTGTTTGGGTTTCCTCCGGGTTCTCCGCTTTCCTCCCACAGTCCAAAAACATGGATCAAGGTCAATTGAACGCTCCAAATTGCCCCATATAGAGTGTGTCTGTGTGAGTGAGTGTGTTAGTGATAGATTGGCACACTGTCCTGGGTGTATCTGCCCAGTGCCCGAAACGTTCTCCCCTGGATGGGCATGGGGAACCTCCCTGCGACCCTACTAGAGGATAAAGCAGAATATAATGGATGGATGGGTTTATGAAGCATTCATAATGCTTAATGACCTTTGTCATAGGCATTTGTTAATGCACATAAATGTTTATAATCACAGTCATACATTGTTATAACACTTTGACTTTCTTTGGATGTTTGGACATTCTTACTTAAAACAAGATGATAACACTTTACTTAAAGTCTGTAAAGAGCATTTATAAGCTTTTATAAGGTATTATGAACTACTATGTATGCAGTCTCTTTCAAAGAGGTAATTAATGACAACACTTTATGCCTGTAATGGACGGCACGGTAGATTGGTGATGGGCACATTCGTCTTTCGACGAAAGTTTCCATGTTGTCCACATAGGTGTCCACCGGTTTCCTCCCACAGTCCAAAAAAAATGGACTTAAAGTAAATGAAATGCTCTAAATTACCCCATATAGTGTGTGCGTCTGTGCCCAGCTCGGTGTATCTGCCCAGTGCCCCAAACGTTCTCCCCTGGATGAGTATGGGGAACCCCCCCACAACCCTAGTAGAGGATAAACCAGCAGATAATGAATGAATGATCTTTTGTAATACCACTTTCCATTGTCCTTCAAGAATGAAATGTTCTAATGTCCACACCAGTGAAGCGGGATCTAGTGAGAACACCGATTGCCGATATAAAGGGTGTGTCTAATCAGATTATAGTTTTTGTTTGTTTTGTCCGCCAACGGAACCACAGTTCTGTCAATTCCCCTCCAAAGTCAATATCGTGGTGTCCAGTGGACTCTGTTTGAAGTAGAGGAAATCCAATGGTGATCCTATCATACTCGGTGCAGATATTGGCTCTCAGCAATGTTCCCGTGCCCTAAATGATCGCTGTTCATCACTTTGTCTATTAAGTCGTCTGGGCATTTGACAGCTAGCCATTGACGTACCGAACGGGAACCAGCTGGAGCGTGTATGCCAATGTTTCATGTAAAAAATTGTTAACATCAGTCAATGCCCACTCGCTACTGCTTGTTTTCTTTCTCTCTCGCCCTTTCTCACCCTCTCTCGCTCTCTCTCCCTCTCTCTTTCTCTGTATGGATGTATGTGGAGGGCGTCTGTTTGCTTTCCCGGCTTTAGTTTGACATAATAATTAAAGGACGAAGATAACTTGGCTCTTTTCAAAGGGGTTAGAAGCATTTCCCCCATTCCCCCCCCCCAATATTCCATTTTCTGCCGCGTCTCCGTGGTATTGTGACGCCCCGGCCTCTAAGGATGGAGAAAGCATGAGTCTGGACATATTTCATTACCCCCTCCACTGAAATCCTCCTGGTCATCTTTTAATGTATGAAGGCTCATTTGTTAAATAGGGCTGGTCGCCTTTTACGTCGGGCCCACTCCCCGCTTTTTGTGGGCTTTGGAAATATAATTTTCAATTTTTAATTTGATTCATTTAGATTAAAATCATTAATCAGGACCGAAAGTGAGTTAATTTGCGGGAAAATAAATGAGCTCGTGCAAATGGCTCTTTATTAAGGTGGATGTATGTGTGGGGTGTGGGGGGGAAAGGGACTCGGTCAGGTATCTGGACCTCTGAGATAGCTATAAAAAAATAAAAAGACTTCTACCTAGTATAGGATGTGCTGAGACATAATTCCATGGAATATTGAAGCAAACAATAAAATATGAATATTTAAATGAACCATAATATATATATATATATATATATATATATATACACATTAAAACTAATATTTTGTAGCTATCATTAGCTTTGGAGTCAGGTCTGATTTGAAATAAGCTAATTAAGAGAGGAATTGAACTAATAAATGTTATTTATTTAATAGTGTAGAGAACTTTGTAGGCAGCACATGGTATTAGCTTTTGGTGAGCAGCACGATGGTTGAGAGTTTAGCATGTTCGCCTCTCAGCAGGTTTGAATTCCAATGTGGGTGGAGTTTCCATGACCTACCCGTGTCTGCCTGGGTTTCCACCGGAGTCTCCTGTTTCGTTCCGCAGTCCAAAAACATGGATTCAAGGTCAATTAAATGCTCTAAATTGCCCCATATTGTGTGTGATTGATTGGTGCCCTGTGCTGGTTGTACCTGCCCAGCGCCCAAAACTGTGTCTGCATGGGTTTCCTCCGGGGTCTCCAGTTTCCTCCCACAGTCCAAAAACATGGATTCAAGGTCAATTGAATTCTCCAAATTGCCCCTTATAGAGTGTGTGTGTGTGTATGTGAGTGAGTGTGTGCCCAGTGACAGATTGGCGCCCTGTCCTGGATGTTTCTGCCCAGCGCCCAAAACGTTCTCCACATATGGGCATGAGGAACCCCCCCCCACACACACACGACCCTAATAGAGGATAAAGGGGAAGATAATGAATGTGTTAGGCTTTTAATATTCTCTAAATAATTATGGATTAAACGAGTATTAAATCATTAGGGCAGAGCAATGGTGGAGTGGTTAGCATGTTCTCCTCTCAGCACTGGGGATTCCCGGTTCGAATCCCAATCTGGGTGGAGTTTCCATGTTCTCCTGTGTCTCTTCTCATGGGTTTTCTCTGGTGTCCTCCCAAAAACATGGAATCAAGGTGAATTGGCTGCCAATTGGAATCTACATTGCCCTTTCTTAGTCTGCGTGTGTCTGTGTGAGTGTCTGTGCCCAGCGATGGCTTGGCGCCCTGTCCTGGGTGTATCTGCCCAGCACTCCCCCACTTGAACCTAGTACCTAATATATGATTAAGCGAACAAGAAAACGTTTTTTTTTTTATATATTTTCTCTTAAATATTAAGAAAAAGAGCCCAGACACTGATTTAATATTCTGAGATTCTTTCGGGCGTGTGTAATTTGTCAGAAGTTTGTGCGATGGTTTGGAATTCGGCCTGCGAGCTTTAATTGGATGCGATCGAAATAGGTGGCTTACAACCCGGCCAAACCCAAATGTGAATACTAAACATGCTTTGTTTGTCAAGATGGTCACGTTTGTTTATTTTCAGGCGGTCAGCACTTTTTTTCTTACACAATGCAAATCCAGATCGAGGATTAAACCAACATGAGCTGGAAATCAGGAGATGCAAAGGAACCGGCTTCTGGGTGTTTATTAATACTAATAATGAATCAACGTTAATGCTTAAAGCGACAGAAATATTTTATTATTTCAATAATTATAATGATAATAATGGCGGTGGTCTAGGGTCTAGCATGTTTGCATCTCATCTCTGGGGATCCAGGTTGGATTTCCAATCTGGGTGGAGCTTCTATGTTCTCCCCGTGTCCACGTGGGTCTCCTACAACAGTCTAAAAATGTGAATGCAATATCAATTAAAAGCTCTCAATTGCCACATATAAAGTATATAGAGTATATATTTATAGAGTATTCCAACTCTAAAACTGGGGATCAAGGTTCAAATCCCCATCTGGGTGGAGTTTCCATGTTCTCCCCATGTCGGCGTGGGTTTCCTCCGGGTTCTCCAGTTTCCTCCCACAGTCCAAAAACATGAATGCAAGGTAAATTAAAGGCTCTAAATTGCCCCATATAGTGTGTGAGATTGGCGCCCTGGGTCATGTGTGTATCTGCCCAGTGCCTAAAACGTTCTCTATTTCTTAATATATATATATAGGGTGGCACGGTGGCTTAGTGGTTGGCACGTTCGCCTCTCAGCACTACGGATTCCCGGTTCAAATCCCCATCTGGGTGGAGTTTCCATGTTCTCCCCGTGTCTGCGTGGGTTTCCTCCGGGTTCTCCGGTTTCCTCCCACAGTCCAAAACCATGGATCAAGTCAATTGAGTTCTCCAAATTGCCCCATATAGAGTGTGTTTGTGTGAGTGAGTGTGTGCCCAGCGATAGATTGGCGCCCTGTACTGGGTGTATCTGCCCAGCGCCCAAAACGTTCTCCCCTGGATGGGCATGGGGAACCCTCCCCCAGTGACCCTAATATAGATAAAGCGGAAGATACTAGATGGATGTATGGGTTGTGTGTGAGTGTGTGTGTGTACATATATATGTATATATTATATATCTTCCGGGTTCTCCGGTTTCCTCCCACAGTCCAAAAACATGGTTTTAAGGTAAATTAAATGCTCTAAATTGCCCCTTATAGTATGTGTCTGTGTGAGTGTGTGTGTGTACCCAGTGATAGATTGGCACCCTGTACTTGGTGTATCTGCCCTTTATGGGCATTGGGAACCTCCACCCCTCTCCCCGCGACCCTAGTAGAGGATTAAGCAGTTGAGAATGAATGAATGAATGAATGAATGAATGAATGAATGAATGATAATAAGAGTAATGGTTTTAGAAACCGGGAGGCTAGCTCCTTGTTCGCGAAAACACACTGCGCCATGTGACAGCTTCAGACATTAGAAAACCAAATCGAGAATCGAATTGATATTCATGAACTGTAACCACAGTGTACTTGTCTTACTGTGCTACATTTAGAAAACACATTTTCATTGTATTAAACAATCGAGGCGCTAGTGTCTCACGCCCTCTGGTTCGAACCCCATCCCCCTGTCTGCCTTCACTCCTCCTTTCCCTTTTTTTTCCCCCTACCCCATCCCTATACGTTCTCTTCACCTGTCTTGTTCTTTGGCGTTTTCTTTCTCTCTCCACATGCAAATTTAATAACTCATTTGATCAAAACTCAGGGGACCTGCCAACCCACAGTTCAGTTGCTTGTCCGTGTTCGTTGGTTAGCCTTTTTGCATGTGAGGTGGAAATTCTAATGGTTCTCTCCACCGTCGCTTCACGCCTTCTTCCCGACATGGGGCAATCTCCCACGTGGCTCCGGTACTCAGCTTTCACCGCATGCTTTGTTTACCTCTCGGCTGGAGCGGCACTGTGTGGGCCTAATCAAGGCTTACATGGAAAGGTAGAGTTTTACTTTAGTAAAACACTGAAATAATATTCATTTTGAAATGTAGGTCTAAATATGGATGGAAATATTTCAAAAGTTGCATCAACGGTTGATGGAAATTAATTGAGTTATTTATAGTTAATGAGGGGGTGGCACGGTGGCTTAGTGGTTAGCACGTTCTCCTCTTAGTGTTAGGGATTCCCAGTTCGAATCCCCATCTGGGTGGAATTACCACTTCCGCGTGTGTTTCCGCCGGGTTCTTCGGTTTCCTCCCACAGTCCAAATACATGGCTCAAGATCAATTAAATTCTACAAATTGCCCCATATAGAGTGTGTCTGTGTGAGTGAGTGTGTGCCCAGTGATAGATTGGCGCCCTGTCCAATGATAGTGCGTCCAGTGATAGATATATCTGCCCAGAGCCCGAAACGTTCTCCCCTGTATGGGCATGGGGAACGCCCCCGCGACCCTAGTAGAGGATTAAGCGGAAGATAATGGATGGATTTAAATTCAATGCAACTTGCCTTGAGCTGTCCCTATAAAACTGACTTATTTTCACCTCTAACTAATTCAGCTCTGATGCTGATCAGTCCTTAGTTTTCCATTCCTCTCACTTTTTTCATTTAACTGCTTACCATTTTACGAAAATGCCCAAAAAAAAAAAAACTCTTTTCAAAAAGAGATTGATTTTATGTGAAACCATGCATCATATACTTTTCCCATTAGAGCAAGAGTGCATTTTATGCAAATTTTGAAAGATGGCAGAGAATAATCTCGGTGCTGATTGGTGATTGATGTTGATAGACCACATCGTTTGTCACCTGGCTCCTATAAATACCCCAGAGCATGCACAGAGGGGCATTCGAGCATGTGTTTTATTGACAGCTGCCTAACCATGAGAATAAATTATATATTATAATATATAACATTATATATATATATATATATATATATATATATATATATATATATATATATATATATATATATATATATACTTAGTGGTTAGCACGTTCTCCTCTCAGTGCTAGGGATTCCTGGTTCGAATCCCAATCTGGGTGGAGTTTCCATGTTCTCCCCGTGTCCACATGGGTTTCATCCGGGTTCTCCGGTTTCCTCCCACAGTCCAAAAACATGGATCAAGGTCAATTGAGTTCTCCAAATTGCCCCATAGAGCATGTGTTTGTATGAGTGAGTGTTTTGCCCAGCGATAGATTGGTACCCTGTCCTGGATGTATCTGCCCAGCACCCGAAACGTTCTCTCGCAACCCTAAAATAGGATAAAGGAGAAGATAATGGATGGATGGAGATATCCATATAAATATACATTGTATGCACAAAAGTAGCGGGACATTTTAATGCATGAATTTCATTTACTTTTATTGTCACAGTAGATGAATGAACCTCAACAGAATGTCTGACTTAGCAAAAAATAGCTGGTTTTGGGCGCAGATACACCCAGGACAGGGTGTAAATCCATACTCACTCACATAGACATGCACTATATGGGGCAATTTAGAGCAGCTAATTCCCTCTAAATCCATGTTTTCGGACTCCGGGCGGGAATCTGAGAACCAGAAGAAATCCCATGGCATGGAGGGATGAGGAGAACATGCAAACTCCACCCAGATGGTGATTCGAGTTAGTGAGACGAGTAACTTGGGTAACTTAGTTTTTATAAATTGTTTTTATTTTTTGGCACACACACACACACACACACACACACACACTATTTAGGGACAATTTAGGTAAGGGCAATTTAGAGCATCCAAATCATCTTGAATCCAGGTTTTTGGACTAAGAGGACATATGGGGACACAGAAAACCCATGCGGACATGGCAAAAAATTTGATTTCATAAGTCATTCTCACATTTTGTTATTTTATTATTATTATTATTGTTGTTATTATTATTATTATTATTATTATTATTATTATTATTATTATTATTATTTTGCATTTTGTTTGTTATCATCTCATTTTCTATTCTTTTCTACTATTTTACAATAGTATTAAACCGTCTACGTGTTCTCTGAAAGCTCCTGTAATGTTTCCTTATTTTAGCAATTTATAAGCTGGATTGGCTTAAATCCTTTCTGTGGATATGGGCTTATCTTCGGATATGTTTCTGTGTGTTTGTGTGTGTGTGTGTGTGTGGTGGGGGGGAGCGGGTGTGAGGAGGGTTCAGTGCTAAAATAATAAGTTAGATAATGTCTTTTATTTATTTATTTATTTTTAGAAAATATTAAGTCGAGTAAGTGATAAATACACTATACAAATATATAGATGATTAAAAAGTCAAAGATGGATGTTTCCAAGGTTATTTAAAGACAGGGATGCTTAAATCACATTGCAATCGAACTGTATTCTGCTTCTTTATTCATGAAATATATATAACATGCAAACTCCACCCAGATGGGGATTCGAACCCGGGACGTGTAACTTGGGTTTTTATAAGTTGTTTTTATTTTTTTGCACACACACACTATTTAGGGGCAATTTAGGTAACGGCAATTTAGAGCAGCCAAATCATCTTGATCCAGGTTTTTGGACTATGAGGACATATGGGGACACGGAAAACCCATGCAGACACGACAATAAATTTTATTTAATTTATATATATATATATATATATATATATATATATATATATATATATATATATATATATAGTTCTTTTTTATTTACCAGCAATCAGCATTTGCAGTGTTAAGATAAAAAAGATAAAAAAGATAAGATAAATCTTAAAGATAAGATTTTAAGATAAAAAAAAGACCATACACACACACACACACACAAACAAAAACACACACATACATATATTTATATGGTGGTGGGGGGATTCTCCATGCCCATCCTGGAGAGAATGTGTGCTAAGCACACCCAAGACAGTGCACCAATCAGTCGCTGGGCACACTCACTCACACAGACAGACAGACACACAAACACACTCTATATGGGGCAATTTAGAGCATTCAATTAACCTTGCCTCCACGTTTTTGGACTGTGGGAGAAAACCAGAGACTCCCACTTAGACCAAGATTAGGTTTCAAACCTGGATCCCCATCCCCAGCGCTAACCACCAGGCATACATGCCAAACACCAAGCCACGGGCCGCCCTATGCACTATATATATGTGTGTGTGTGTGTGTGTGTGTGTGTGTGTGTGTATATTTTAAAGATTAGTAAACAGTTTTGCATAAACAATTTTAAATACAGTGATCTGACTCCAGCAGCTTTGTCATCTATATTCTGTGATAAACTATAAATAAGAGTCTTAAAAAAAAAAAATAATAAAAAAAAAAATAATAATAATAATAATAATAATAATAATAATAATAATTAAATCTATACTCAATACCTCCATCCATCCATTATCTTCCACTTTATCCTCTATTAGGGTCGCGGGGGGGTTCCCCATGCCCATCCAGGGGAGAACATTTCGGGCGCTGTGCAAACACATCTAGGACAGGGTGCCAATCTATCGCTGGGCACACACTCACTCACACAGATACACTCACGCTGGGGCAATTTAGAGAATTCAATTGACCTTGATCTGGAGGAAACCCACGCGGACACGGGGAGAACATGGAAACTCAACCCAGTTTGGGATTCGAACCGGGAATCCCTAGTGCTGAGAGGCGAACGTGCTAACCACTAAGCCACCGTGCCGCCCTTACTCAATATTTCTTTTTAAAAATCAGCATAAATGTACAGCAGTCTGAAAGATTTCTCGCATGAACCAAACTGTCAAAATGCAATGAGCATGGCTTGCTTTCTGTAATAGGCTAATTAAGGCATTGTCCAACAAAACGGCCTTTTTTTACAATCGGTAATAAATAGCCATTTGACGCTAATAAATCAGCGAGCCATTCATTTGTCTTATGGCATCAGGACCCATTTGCAAGCTCCAAGCAGGATTGTAGCAAAACGCAGGATCACGGCAGCGTTCTGCGTTACTGTCAGACTTAATATTTTACAGCTTTTTAAATGCTGTCGGCTTTCGAATGTAAATATTGCCGTGAAAGTCATCTTTTCCCGAAAGGACATAAAAATAAGACAAATTTTCAAATGTTATAATGCTTATGAGGGCGGCACGGTGGCTTAGTGGTTAGCATGTTCTCCTCTCAGTGCTAGGGATTCCTGGTTTGAATCTGGGTTTTCAAAAAAAGTTCACACAAAAACACACTCTATACGGGGCAATTTCGGTTGACCTTAAACCCATGTTTTTGGACTGTGCTAGGAAATCGGAGAACCCGGAAGAAACCCAGAAGACACGGGGAGAACATGGAAACTCCACCCAGATTGGGATTCGAACCTGGAGAAGTGTCTGTTTTGGCCAAAAAAAAATGCAACCCAACTTACTCTTCCCAGGTTCGAATCACAATCTGGGTGGAGTTTCCATGTTCTCCCTGTGTCAGCGTGGGTTTCCTCCGGGTTCTCCGGTTTCCTCCCACAGTCCAAAAACATGGATCAAATCAATTGAATCCTCCAAATTGCCCCATATAGAGTGTGTCTGTGTGAGTGAGTGTGTTCCCAGTGATAGATTGGCATCCTGTCCTGGGTGTATCTGCCCAGCGCCCTAAAAGTTCTCCGATGGATGGGCATGGGGAACCCCCCCCCCACGACACTAATATAGGATAAAGCGATAGGAAGCGCGAAGAAGATACTAGCAAATAATTGCAAAGAAGATAATGGATGGATGGATAATGCTTATGAGAGCACAATGATTATAATGCCTATAATAAATTCATTGCTTTCTTTGAGATAATGCCATTGTGTAGCATGATGCCCTCCTTCCATAGATGCCTTTGGTGTCATGTGGTCTCGTTGGTGGCATCCGAGGTCCCTGACTGATTAATTAATGGTACTTTCTCAAGAGCGTCCACCATTGGATGACTTGATTACTTTGCACGGGCTTCCTTGTAAAACCCCAGCAGGCTGCTTGCGGGAATCCACAGCAGCTATGAAATTCCAAACAAGACTCGTAAGATGTTTACAGTCATCTGCGAAGATCTTGTAAATAGGGGGAAAGGTGGATCATTTCAACTGTGGTAAAAAATACAATCCCTGTGTTCCCGGGGCGGAACGTGACATTTCCGGCAGTATAATTGAAACAAGCGACTCGTCACCCTGCCTGTGTTTTCAAATGCTGAGGCTGTAGACTGTAGACAATCCATCCATCCATCCATTATCTTCCGCTTTATCCTTTAATAGGGTCGCGAGGGGGTTCCCCATGCTCATCCAGGGGAGAACGTCTCGGGCACTGGGCAGATACACCCAGGATAGGACGTCAATCTATCACTGGGCACACATACACACACACAGACACTCTTTATATGGGGCAATTTGGAGCATTCAATTGACCTTGATCCAGGACTGTGGACTGTGGACTGTTTGGACTGTGGGAGGAAACCGGAGAACCCGGAGGTAACCCACGTGGACACGGGGAGAACATGGAACCTCCACCCAGATTGGGATTCGAACCTGGGAAGAGTAAGTTGGGTTGCATTTTTTTTTTTGGCCAAAACAGACACTTCTCCAGGTTATAATCCTGGGTGGAGTTTCCTTGTTCTCCCCATATCTTCTGGGTTTATTCCGGGTTCTCCGATTTCCTAGCACAGTCCAAAAACATGTATACCGAATGCTTGAAATTGCCCCATATAGAATGTTTTTGTGTGAACTTTTGTGAATGAATGAACCCAGCGATAGATTGGAATCCTGTGCTGGGTGTATCTGCCCAGTGCCTAAAACGTTCTCCCCTGGATGGGCATGGGGAACCCCCCCCTTGACCCTAGTGGAGGATAAAATGGAAGATAATAAATGAATAAACAAATTTCTGTTGTTTTGTTTTTATTAAATGACGGTGATTTAATTTGTAACGGCCCTTTGATTACCCATCATTCCATTATCTTCTGCTTTATCCTCTACTAGGGTCGCTGGGGGTTCCCCATGCCCATCCAGGAGAGAACGTTTCGGGCGCTGGGCTCAGGACTCAGGACAGGGCGTCAATCTATCACTGGGCACACACTCACTCACACAAACACACTCTATATGGGGCAATTTGGAGAATTCAATTGACCTTGATCCATGTTTTTGGACTGTGGAGGAAAGCGGAGAACCCGGAGGAAACCCATGCAGACATGGGGAGAACATGGAAACTCCATCCAGATTGGGATTCGAACTGGGAATCCCTAGCGCTGAGAGGCAAACGTGATAACCACTAAGCCACCATGCCGTCCCCTTTGATAATAAATAATGTAAATAATTGAATAAATTTGAGGAAGTTAAGATCTTTAGCATTTGTTTTATTAAACACACTCTGTGTGACCTCAAGAGGGTTACAAGGATGATAAGAATGGCCCTTCATGCAGTATTTCAGATTGTTTATGTGCCTGTCCGTTCTAAAATATTGAGCGCTGGGCAACTTTGCCGGCATGCAGACTATGAAGCAATGCCATCCGTCAAAGCCACTTTACAACAGCTCAGAAATGCCGTTTGTATCCACACGTGTGCATGTAACCAGATCTGGCGATGGAGAAACATGTGCGCCTGCTTGCTTTACGGTTACAGCCTGATACTGCAGTCACAGGACACATGCTCGGTCACAAACAACACCATGCCTCGCGTATCACAGCAAAGTCCTCACAGCAACAAAATGGGAGAATTAAAGAAGAAAAGGAGATTAGGGAAAGATTTGCATTCTTAAATCCATCCGTTATCTTCCACTTTATCCTCTACTAGGGCCGTGGGGGGGGGGGGGGGGGGTTTCCCCATGCCCATCCAGGGGAGAAAGTTTCGGGCGCTGGGCAGGTACACCCAGGACAGGGCGGCCACTCACACACACAGACACACTCTATATGGGGCAATTTGGAGAATTCAATTGACCTTGATCCATGTATTTGGACTGTGGGAGGAAACCGGAGAACCCGGAGGAAACCCACGCCGACACGGGGAGAACATTGAAACTCCACCCAGATTGGGATTCGAACCAGGAATCCCTAGCGCTGAGAGGAGAACATGCTAACCACTAAGCCACCCTGCCGCCCGGATTTTGTATTTAAACATCCATCCATTATCTTCCACTTTATCCTCTACTAGGGTCGCAGGGGGAGGGGGGGTTTCCCCATGCCCATCCAGGGGAGAACGTTTCGGGCGCTGAGCAGATACACCCATTTATCGCTGGGACACACACTCATTCACACAGACACACTCTATATGGGGCAATTTGGAGAATTCAATTGACCTTAATCCATGTATTTGTACTGTGGGAGGAAACCGGAGAACCCGGAGGAAACCCACGCGACAAGGGGAGAACATTGAAACTCCACCCAACCTGGAATCCCTAGCGCTGAGAGGAGAACATGCAAACCACTGAGCCTCCCCTGATTGGAATTCCCGATTCTGATAATTTGCATGCTAAGCAAATATTTTTGGCAATATAGTGTAGCTAATACTTAATACTTTGTTATAAAAAATCAGGACTTTAATATGTTGGGAATGCTTCTTTTCACTAGTTGTTAGCGCCAACCTGGTGTATCGGTTTACCTGGACTAGAGTGTTAGTAACCTGACCAGGCTAATAAAAGACCCATAAATCAGGGCAGCATTAGCCGGGCAGCAGATGAGGGACTTGTGAGCGAGGACGGGGAGATAAGATGTCGCCAAAGCTGCAGGTGAGGCCGTTCCAAGAGAGGGGGTGATGTACGCATTGAATTAGCACAATAAGCGTTCTCCACCCTTACGTTCTGGCGTCGGTGGAGATATGGCCGGGGCTTGTTGAGGTGACAATCTCTTAGCCTCTGAGCATTGTATGTTCATGCATACTTAGCATGCTGGCACGGCTCTGATATGGCGGTGCCGTGACATCTTTAAAGACCTCTGTCTATTCTTGTGTTCGGCAATGTGAGCCCAGTATGTGTAATAGTGTGTGTATGCTCTGACGGAATGAAAGAAGCATGGCATGGCCCGAGCTGATGTGTGTATGTGTGTTGGGGTGGCTAACATTAGGTTTTGCTGACCACAACGAAATAAAATAAACACAAAGAAACACCGACTTAGTGGTGGCTTAGTGGTTTGCATGTTCTCCTCTCAGCGCTAGGGATTCCCAGTTTAAATCCCAATCTGGGTGGAGTTTCCATGTTGTCCCCGTGTCCGCGTGGGTGTCCTCCGGGTTCTCTGGCTTCCTCCCACAGTCCAAAAACATGGATCTGGTCAATTGAATTCTCCAAATTGCCCCATATAGAGTGTGTTTGTGAGTGTGTGCCCAGTGATAGATTGGGTGTATCTGCCCAATGCCTGAAACACTCTACCCTGGATGGACATGGTGGAACCACCCATTCCCCCCCCCTCCCCGTAGTAGAGGATAAAACGGAAGATAATGGATGGATGGATGGATGGAAAAATAGATAATATACAGAACCAGGGCGGCATGGTGATTTAGTGGTTAGCACGTTCTCCTCTCAGGATTCCCAGTTTGAATTCCAATCTGGGTGGAGTCTCCATGTTTTCCCCGTGTCCGCATGGGTTTCCTCCGGGTTCTCCGGTTTCCTCCACAGTCCAAAAACATGGATCAATTCTCCAAATTGCCTTTATATCTCTTTCATATAAAGTGTGTTTGTGTGTGTGAGTGTGTGCCCAGCGATTGATTGGCGCCCTGTCCTGGGTGTATCTACCCA
>JAFMOC010000261.1:512500-530000 GCA_019802505.1 Corydoras sp. C115
CTCACTCACACAAACACACTCCATATGGGGCAATTTGGAGAATTCAATTGACCTTGACCCATGTTTTTGGACTGTGCGAGGAAACCGAAAAACCTGGAAGAAACCCACGCGGACACGGGGAGAACATGGAAACTCCACCCATGTTGGGATTCGAACCGGGAATCCCTAGTGCTGAGAGGAGAACATGCTAACCGCTAAGCCACCGTGCCGCCCGTGATACATTATTAAATTAATCATAAATTAATTCTGCTTGTGAAGTATAAATTTTGTATAAAATGGGCAATTTATCCATAGAAAACAAACTTAATTAATTACAGTAATTATTACATTAATTGGTAATTTATTTGTCATCAACGATGAACAATTGTGCAAAAGTTTCAGCTTAATTAGATAACGGGAAGTGGGTGAAATAGCATTTGCAAAATTTTAATCAGACACACAGACAAACAGATGAAGCTAATAATAATAATAATAATAATAATAATAATAATAATAATGGGCGGTACAGTGGCTTAGTGGTCAGCAGGTTCTCCTCTCAGCACTAGGCATTCCAGATTTGAATCCCAATCTGCATGTTTCCATGTTCTCCCCGTGAGTTTCCATGTTCTCCCCGTGTCCGCGTGGGTTTCCTCCGGGTTCTCCGGTTTCCTCCACAGTCCATAAACATGGATCGAGTCAATTGAATTCTCCTAATTGCCCCATATAGAGTGTGTCTATGTGAGTGAGTGTGTGCAATGATAGATTGGCGCCCTGTCCTGGATGTATCTGCCCAGCGCCCGAGACGTTCTCCCCTGGATGGGCATAGAGGATAAAGTGGGAGATAATGGATAGATAATAATAATAATAATAATAATAATAATAATAATAATAATAATAAATCCAAATTCTGTCTGTTAAATCTGAATATGCTGTCAAGAAAAAAAAAAATTAAATATATGAACCTTCCCTTTAATCCTCTGTAAATATTAAAGTACTCTAATGTAGTGCTCTGGCAGTGTTATGGATGGGAAGCCAGTGATGCCTCAAAGGAAAACAGATGATGATGAAGATTCTGAGAATCCGCCAATGAATTGTCATTGTTAACTGCTGTATTTCTTACTAATGAACCTTGGTTGTCTATGTGACCACGCTCGTATAATCCTTTTTTTTTGTTTGTGTGTTTTCTCCTTGGTGTTCAAACACAGTCCCCTTTGGCTGCCTTGCAGATAATAAGATCGTGTCACATTTGTTGGTGGCTGAGCCTGAGAAGATCTACGCCATGCCAGACCCGACTGTCCCCGACAGTGACATTAAGGCTTTAACTACACTGTGTGACCTGGCAGACCGTGAGCTAGTGGTCAATATTGGCTGGGCCAAGCACATCCCAGGTAATCACACAAACACACTTGTGTCTATTCTTTATTGTGATGGTTTGCTAATTCTGTTATTCATTTTGTGCGTCCAAAATTCAAGGCTTTCTATAATTTTCCACATTAAATGTTGGGTTCTTCAAACTAGCCTCACTTTTCAATCCAAATTTTGTTCTAAATATATCACTGTACATATAAACTGTACATGACATTTATGTTTATTAAACGTAAAGGTAACACTTTACCCAAATCCAGTGTTCATAATGCATTATTAACACATTTAAAAAGCTTTATGACATATTCATAATGCTTTACAAACCTTGGCGTAAGCCTTTGTTAATGTCCATAGATGTACATAACCACACTCATGACGTTGTATACGAACATGCCATAAGGCTTTATAACACAAAGTGGCATAATGCATTATAAATTATATGCTTTAACTGTTTATCATCGTATTATTGCAACCAGCGCTATAAAGCCTTATAACAATTGTGTTTAAGACACGAGCGCTTTTCCTGCAACTACACTGACTTTATAAGTGCTCCTAACTGTTTATAAAAGCTTATAAGCTATCTTTAAAGGCATAAAGTAAAGTGCTGGTATTAATTACCTCTTAGAAAGAGACTGCCTACATAGTAGGACATAGTGCCTTATAAAAGTTTATAAATGCTCTTTACAGACTTGAATTAAAGAGTGATCAATAGTTGTAATCAATAATGAAATACGTTCATATTATAATACATTATGTCACTTTGTGTGTATAAAGCCTTATGTCAACAATGTATGACTATGAACATCTATGTACATTAACAAAGGCTTATGATAAATGTTGTAAAGTGTTATGAAAACTTTTTAAAGCTTTGTAAATGCATTTATATATATATACATATATACATTCATATATATATGTGTGTGTGTGTGTGTGTGTGTGTGTGTGTGTGTGTGTGTGTGTTCGTGTTCCTCCAGTTTAAATGACAACAAAAATCAAAAAGCAATTTATTTAGCAAGTATGGCATTTAAGGCATTTGGGTGTGGTAGCTTAGTTGTTACGATGTTGGACTATCTGTCAATCTGAAGGTTGTGGGTTCAAATCCCAGGTCCACTGAAGTTACCACTGTGGGTTTTGAGCAAGACCCTTAATTGTCGTTGCTCCAGGGATTCTGTATCAACCCTACATGTATGACATGTACCAAGCACCCATACTGTTCATAACAATGAAACTGATTTAGCACACAGAGTTCATTGTAAGTCTGACTTAAGTTCAAGATTGGGGTTATTAAGCGCTACAGCATTGGGATAAAACACTGTAAGCATTTCTGGTTGTGCTGAAGTTCATGATCCTGAATCATCTGCCAGATGGTAGTGAGTGTTAAAGGTAATGTCCTGAATATGTTACACATTCAAGGCATTTGGGTGTGGTAGCTTAGTCGTAGCTTAGTCGTTAGGGTGTTGGGTTATCAATCTGAAGGCTGTGGGTTCAAATCCCAGGTCCACTGAAGTTACCACTGTGGTTCCTTGAGCAAGAACCTTAATCGTCGTTGCTCCAGGGATGCTGTACCAACCCTACATGTAGGACATGTACCAAGCACCCATACTGTTCATAATGATAAAACTGATTTAGCGCACAGAGTTCATTGTAAGTCTAACTTAAGTTCAAGATTGGGGTTATTAAGCGCTACAGCATTAGGATAAAACACTGTAAGCGTCTCTGGTTGTGCTGAAGTTCATGGTCCTGAATCCTCTGCCAGATGGTAGTGTCGGTTAAAGGTAATGTCCTGAATGAGAGAAGTCCGCTGTGATTTTGCCAGCACGCCTCCTCACTCTGTTGATATAGATGTCCTGAAGCGTTTGCAGTGTACTGTCCTGATTACTCGTGCGGCTTAGCTCATTCTTGTGGGGTTAGAGAGGCAAACCTGATGGTTAAGGACGACGAAAGGACAGACTCCGTGATTAATGTATAGAAATTGACCATCAGGGTTTGCTGCTGTGCTCTCTTGGCAATGGAGACCGTGTTCCTGTCCCACTTTAGATCCTTGGAGATGATGGTACCCAGGAACTTAGAGAAATCAGAAGTGGAAAACATGCATCCAGCCTTTCTGGAAGTAGATCTGAATATTGTGATTGTAGAAGAAAGCAGCATATATATTTATCTCTCCATTATCTTCCACTTTATCCTATATTAGGGTCGCGCGGGGGGGGGGGGGTGTATTCCCCATCCAGGGGAGAACGTTTCGGAAGCTGGGCAGATACACCCAGGACAGGGCACCAATCTATCACTGGACACACACTTATTCACACAGACACTCTCTATGTGGGGCAATTTGGGGAATTCATTCAACCTTGATCCATGTTTTTGGACTGTGAGAGGAAACTGGAGAACCCGGAGAAAACCCACGCGGACACGGGGAGAACATGGAAACTCCACCCAGATGGAGATTCGAACTCCAGCGCTGAGAGGTGAACGTGCCAACCACTAAGCCACCATGCCATCCCTAATGGATGCAGTAGGTGGGAACCCTTGCAAAATCGGCAGGGTATCAAGTACTTATTTGCCCCTACTGTAAAATGCAATGTAAAAAAGAATTTGCCCTTTGCCTTAACTGTACTTAAATGAGTACGGTGAAGGAAGACAACATGAGAAAGGTCCACTTGTTTCAATCATGGTCACCAGAGCCATTAGTGCTCATGGGAAATGTTGTCCTTTCAATCCTTCCAGCGGATCTGCCACTAAGGTGAATAGGCAGCCGTAAATGGCTCACATCTGCTCCTCGAGACTTCCAGACGTCCTGTGTGGAGGAATTAGGCTAAAACTGAACAAATTGATCTCATTTCCTCTGGCCTGTCACACAAAAAGGGTCACGGAGAGAGCAAACGAAAACTGCTGACCTCGGGAGAATGTCAGAGCCGGCTGGGTTCGGTGATTGACATTACTTAGCTTAAATCAGCCTGCTGGACAGGTGTTGGTTAGCCGCCGTGATAGCTACGCTCTGAGTAAAGATGAATATGGTCCAACTTGCTGCCACGGCTGAGTGTATTTTCTAAACAGGGTAGGACATTTTGCATGTTCGCCAATGAACGTTTGTGTTTAATAATGTGTGCATACTTAATCTGATTGGCTGAGCCGTTTGTCCGGCCGTGACATTACTGACAATAACGCACACCTCTGACCGCTTCACATCCGTATCGATGTGTGTTATACAATACATTATGCATCCATCCTATTATCCTCTATTAGGGTTGCCAGGGGGAGGGGGCTTCCCCATGCCCATCCCCATCCAGGGGAGAAGGTTTCAGGCGCTGGGCAGATACAACCAGGACAGGTCGCCAATCTATCGCTGGTGCCACACTCACTCACACAGACACACTCTGTATGGGGCAATTTGGAGAACTCAATTGACCTTGATCCATGTTTTTGGACTGTGGGAGGAAACCGGAAAACCAGGCGGAAACCCACGAGGACATGGGAAGAACATGGAAACTCCACCCAGATTGGGATTCGAACCGGGAATCCCTAGCGCTGAGAGGAGAACGTGCTAAACCACTAAAGCCACCATGCCACCCATATTATACAATGTAAAACAATGTGGTGCCATTGTGTGTAGGTGGTGCATTGTACATGCGAGAACACATTGTCCCTGAGGGTTGACGCTGCTGTCGTCTCCGTCAGCCCTCAAACCAGCTTGGCTCAAACAACCCCCCCCCCACACACACACACACACACACACACACACACACACACACACACACACACTCTAGTAAAGGAATAGATAGATAATTAATTAAGGAATTTGCTAATATAAAAATTTAATATAAAAAAAATTATTATAATAATTGGCGCCATTGTGTGTAGGTGGTGCAAGAAGACATTGTCCATGAGGGTATCCATAGATGTACGCTGTTGTCGTCTCCGTCAGCCCTCAAACCAGCTTGGCTTAAACTAACCCCCCCCCTCCCCCCGCACTCTAGTGAAGGAATAGATAGATAATGGATGAAGGAATTTGCTAATATTTCTATTTGATATTAAAAAATAAATAAATTGGCACCATTGTGTGTAGGTGGTGCATTGTATGAGCAAGAAGACGTTGTCCATGAGGGTTCGAGTTTTTTTTTTTTTTTTTCATGTAGGAACATCTAGTCTGGCTGTAAACCCAATAGGCAATGTGAATCAACTGGGTTCCATTCAGCAATTATCGTAAGACGGCCAATTGGAGTCTTTGCTACCAAAGCGAAGGAATCCCCAATCGAGAACAAAGTGGGACATGTCTCTATCCCTCTCCGAAGCTTTTGATTTCAAGAGCCATCGTTCCGTCATGTGCGTACACTGCTAAATGATAAATCTCACGTCTCTAAACCCCCTCTGATCTCCGTTCGCACCCATAGCTGTACGCTGCCGTCGCCTCCGTCAGCCCTCAAACCAGCTTGGCTCATTGCTTTCTATGCTACAGTAATTTTTCCTAATCAAATTGATGAAGGCCTCCATTCCTCCCCAAGAGAGGCGCGAAGCAATTTAGCACTCATGATACAGCGGCTGTGTTGCTAACCGTCGTAACCAACTGTCAGGGCCTCGCGCGGGAGCTAATTTGAAGTCATTAGGTGCGTGCAGTGCGCGGGCAACAATTTGTTACGGTGGTTAGGAGCACGCCTGACATTTCTGAGCGCCTTCGTTTAAGATCTGTCCTAGGCTAGGAGCAGGCCAAATTGTAAACTAATTTAAACATCACTCAGCATTACGCCGGCTGCCGGGCCACGCAGCCCGCTAGATAATGAAGCAGTCTGTGTTTGGCAGAGTTGAGTTAAAACGGCCTTCGGCCCGCCGTACTTCATGGGCTCGGATTTTTTTTGCTACCTAAAGAGTCCTTTTTCATACATGTGAGAGTGAATGTGAGCTCCATGCTAGATATTGGAAAACCCATCCATCCATTATCTTCCGCCGTATTCTCTACTAGGGTCACGGGGGGTTCCCCATGCCCATCCAGAGGAGAACATTTTGGGCGCTGGGCAGATACACCCAGGATAGGACGCCAATCTATCACTGGGCACACACTCACACACAGACACACTCTATATGGGGGAATTTGGAGAGTTCAATTGACCTTCATCCATCTCTTTGGACGGTGGGAGGAAACCCAAGAACCCGGAGTTAACCCACGCAGACACGGGGAGAACATGGAAACTCCACCCAGATTGGATTCCACCATTGTTGAGAGAAGGACATGTCACTAATCCACCGTCTCGCCCTTGTAAAAATACCCTTCCATCCATTATCTTACGCTTTATCCTCTAGGGACTAGGGTCACGGGGGGGGGGTTCCCCATGCCCATCCAGGGGAGAACGTTTCAGGCGCTGGGCAGATACACCCAGCACAGGGTGCCAATCTATCCCAGGGCACACTTGCAGCTAAAATTCCTTGAATAACCATGTTTTTGAACTATGGGAGGAAACTAGAAACCCGGAGAAAACCCACACAGACACGGGGAGAACATGGACACTCCCCCAGATTGGGATTCCAACATTGTTGAGAGAAGAACATGCCAATAATCCACCGTGTCGCCCTTGTATAAATACCCATCCATCCATCCATTATCTTCCGCTTTATCCTCTACTAGGGTCGCGGGGGGGTTCCCCATTGCCCATCCAGGGGAGAATGCTCAGGTGCTGGGCAGATACACCCAGGACAGGGTGCCAATCTATCTCTGGGCACACTGAATGATTCGATGTACGTATGCACTGTGTCTTCTATGCTCTAGTTTAAATGAAAATTGCGATGTGGTGGGCTTTATGTCATGAAATACTTTACAATCACAGCAAAGTCTTTACAAATTATAGCAGTATCTCTTATAACGAACATTTTGTGAAGGTTTTCTGCTCATGTGGCAACCACCTGACTAGATATTCTTTAAGAACTCTATGGGGCAACCTACCAACGATTGAATTTTTAAACCTCAACCTTCCAACAAGCAGTCTGGTGCTTTGACAACGTTCACATGACATTACATTTACATTTAGTCATTGAGGAGACGCTTTTATCCAAGAAAGCAACGAATCCCAGTACGAATATTGTCGAATGAATATAAATTAAATGTTAAATGTTCTTTTGGGGCAGCACGGTGGCTTAGTGGTTAGCACGTTCGCCTCTCAGCGCTAGGGATTCCTGGTTCGAATCCCCATCTGGGTGGAGTTCCATGTTCTCCCCGTGTCCGCGTGGGTTTCCCCCGGGTTCTCCGGTTTCCTCCCACAGTCCAAAAACATGGATCAAGTTAATTGAATTCTCAAAAATTGCCCCATATAGAGTGTGTCTGTCTGAGTGAGTGTGTGCCCAGCGATGGATTGGCGCCCTGTCCTGGGTCTATCTGCCCAGCGCCCGAGATGTTCTCCCCTGGATGGGCATGGGGAACCCCACCCCGACCCTAATAGAGGATAAAGCGGGAGATAATGAATGAATGAATAAATGTTCTTTTGGGGCAGCACGCTGGCTTAGTGGTTAGCACGTTCGACTCTCAGCGCTAGGGATTCCTGGTTCGAATCCCCATCTGGGTGGAGTTTCCATGTCCTCCCCGTGTCCGCGTGGGTTTTTTCCGGTTCTCCGGTTTCCTCCCACAGTCCAAAAACATGGATCAAGTCAATTGAGTTCTCCAAATTGCCCCATACAGAGTGTGTCTGTGTGAGTGAGTGTGTGCCCAGCGATAGATTGGTGCCCTGTCCTGGGTGTATCTACCCAGCGCCCGAAACATTCGGGCCCCCACCCCCCCCGCGACCCTAATATAGGATAAAGTGGAAGATAATGGATGGATGGATGTTATTTTGGACAGCATCCACACAATGTTTGCTATATCATGCACTATGTATTGCTTTAAATAAAGGGCTCGGCGTGTTATTAAAGGCTTTGAAAGGCACGGGGAGACTGGAAAGCTCTATTGAACGCACCTTTTTATCTGTAAATAGAACCGAATGGAACTTGTCGAATAGGGAACTGTCACATAATTGTGACAGGCCTTATCGGAGCATAAGGCTGCACAATGGTGGGTCAGTTGCACTCCAGTTCACTTGAGGAATGGCCGGAGCGGCATGGAGCAGGCCCTTTTCAGCCTGTCAGGCTTCCCACTATTACAGCGCCGACTCTTTATGGCAGCCGAAATTGCTCGGCCTTCTCGGGCCCTATCTCGGCGACTTCCTTTTTCTTCAGTTCCCTTTCAATTCGGCCCGGCGGCTGGATAAGCGTGCGCTAACACAATGTGATTGAGGTGTAAAATGGAAGTCTGTCGTCTCTAATCTCTTTTATGTAGATACAGAGGTACGGCTACAGACCACTTAATTCCTCTCTCTTCTCCTGTTAGCTACTCGCACTGATTCTCTCTTTTGTTGGGGGCCAGTGCATTTGTAATAGCTTTAGAAGTGGGTGTGTGTGTGGGTGTGGGTGAGTGTGTGTGTGTGTGTGTGTGTGTGTGTGTGTACGGCTAAAGAAAAGGAGCAAAAATACCAAGGTAGTAGCCTCGCAGTCAAAGTACACCGGCTTCCTTTTTCAGACTGTGATGACCACACGTTATAATTATTATTATTATTATATTTGCAGAACGGCACGGTGGCTTAGTGGTTAGCACGTTCGCCTCTCAGCTCTAGGGTTTTCCATGTGGGTTTCCACCGGGTTCTCCGCTTTCCTCCCACAGTCCAAAAACATGGATCAAGGTCAATTGAATTCTCCAAATTGCCCAATATAGAGTGTGTTTGTGTGAGTGAGTGTGTGCCCAGCGATAGATTGGCGCCCTGTCCTGGGTGTATCTGCCCCCCCGCCCAACCACGACCCTAATAGAGGAAAAAGTGGAAGATAATGGATGGATGGATATTTAAATACAAAACCCGGGAGGCATGTTGGCTTAGTGGTTAGCATGTTCTCCTCTAAGCACTAGGGATTCCCGGTTCCAATCCCAATCTGGGTGAAGTTTCCATGTTCTCCCCGTGTCCACATGGGTTTCCTCCGTGTTCTCCGGTTTCCTCCCATAGTACAAAAACATGGGTCAAGGTCAATTGAATTCTCCAAATTGCCCCATATAGAGTGTGTTTGAGTGAGTGAGTGAGTGTGTGCCCAATGATCGATTGGCGGCCTGTCCTGGTTGTATTTGCCCAGCCCTCGAGATGTTATCCCCTGGATGGACATGGGGAACCCGCCCGCGATCCTTGTAGAGGATAAAGTGGAAGATAATGGATGGATGGATTATATATATATATATATATATATATATATATATATTATATATATATATATATATATATATATATATATATATAGTGCCCAGCGATGGATTGGCGCCCTGTCCTGGGTCTATTTGCCCACCGCCCGAAACGTTCTCCCCTGGATGGGCATGGGGAACCCCACCGCGACCCTAATAGAGGATAAAGCGGAAGATAATGAATGAATATATATAGTGCCCAGCGATGGATTGGCGCCCTGTCCTGGGTCTATCTGCCCAGCGCCCAAGACGTTCTCCCCTGGATGGGCATGGGGAACCCCACCGCGACCCTAATAGAGGATAAAGCGGGAGATAATGAATGATATATATATATATGGCCTGCACGGGGGCTTAGTGGTTAGCACGTTCTCCTCTCAGTGCTAGGGATTTTGGTTCCAATCCCAATCTGGGTGGAGTTTCCATGTTCTCCCCGTGTCCGCATGGGTTTCCTCCGTGTTCTCCGGTTTCCTCCGCAGTCCAAAAACATGGATCAAGGTCAATTGAATTCTCCAATTTGCCCCATATAGAGTGTGTTTGTGTGAGTGTGTGCCCAGCGATAGATTGGCGCCCTGTCCTGGGTGTTTCTGCCCTGCGCCCGTAACGTTCTCCTCTGGATGGGGATGGGGAACCACCCCACGACCCTAGTAGAGGATAAAGTGGAAGATAATGGATGGATGGAGATTCTGGTGGAACCCACTCTGCCCCGTCTCTTCACTAAGGCAACCCTTTTATTGGCTGACCCGTATACAGGCTTAGTCCCAAAGGCTCGACACACAAAAAAGGAATTAAGGAGAACTGCCAGAGCAAAGCAGCATCTCTTACCCTGAGGCTGTAGCCAATTTTACAACGCAGAGTGTTTTTAGTTTGTTATTTGCTTCACTTATTTCATTGCTTAGTGCTCTCAGGCCGGGCAAATTGTCTTAATCAGAGGGAGAGAAATGAGTCTATCTAATCTAATTCGGCATCCATTTTCCCCAGTCCTTAAAAATATACCCATTAATATAATAAACTATATTAATATTTTATTATTCAAATCAATTAATAGTATTACCATCCATCCATTATCTTCTGCTTTATCCTCTACTAGGGTCATGGGGGGTTCCCCATGCCCATCCAGGGGAGAACGTTTTGGGCGCTGGGAAGATACACCCAGGACAGGGCGCCAATCTATCACTGGACACACACTCACTCACACAAACACACTTTACATGGGGCAATTTGGAGAATTCAATTGCCCTTGATTCATGTTTGATCACAATGTTCTCTATGAATCCAGTGTTCAAAATGCAGTTCCCATGCTTATCCAAAAGGAGAATGTACCAGGTGCTGGGCAGATACACCCAGGACAAGTTGCTATTGCATTTACACACACACACACACTATATGGGGCAATTTAGAGCATTCAATTGGACATTCTGTGGGAGGAAACTGGAGAACCCAGAGGAAACCCACGCGGACACAGGGAGAACGTGGAAACTCCCAGACTTGGGATTGGGATTCGAACCGGGAATCCCTAGCGCTGAGAGGAGAACATGCTAACCACTAAGCCACCTATATTATTTTATAATATAACAATTAATAATTGAAATAATGGAATAAAATAATAAGGGACTGCACGGTTGCTTAGTGGTTAGCATGTTCTCCTCTCAGCGCTGGGAATTCAAGGTTCGAATCCCAATTTGTTTCCATGTTCTCCCCGTGTCCGTGTGGGTTTCCTCCGGGTTCTCCGGTTTCCTCCCACAGTCCAAAAACATGAATCAAGGTCAATTGAATTCTCCAAATTGCCCCATATAGAGTGTGTCTGTGTGTGTGAGTGAGTGTGTGCCCAATGATAGCCCAGTGCCTGGAACGTTCTCCTTTTGTATAAGCATGGGAACCCCGATTATGTATTTTGAACACTGGATTCATAGAAAATATGCCAAATATTGGAAAAATGGAA
Organism: Corydoras sp. C115; assembly: GCA_019802505.1. NCBI lineage: Eukaryota > Metazoa > Chordata > Actinopteri > Siluriformes > Callichthyidae > Corydoras > Corydoras sp. C115. The sequence goes on from JAFMOC010000261.1 coordinate 524,017, forward strand.
GATGAGTACAGTGTATTTTCCATTTTTTTTTTTTTTAACACTATAAAAGCTTTTATTTGCTCATCGCTCCATTAACACCTAAATTATTAAGAGCTTGGCATCAACCAAAAAATATTTTCCTTCTTATTTCTTGCCGGTGCTTCCTTTCATTTACTGTTATAACCCCGTTATAACCCCTAACACTGTGAAGCCTCCTCCCTCTTCCTTTCCCCCCAATTCCCAGTTCTCCCAGCATCCCCACTCCAGCCAATCTGCAAATGAAGGCCTGTCTGTCTGTCTGTCTGTCTGTCATCGCCTTTAGCCTGACACTCTGCAAATATTGATTAATAGATGCCCTAAGCTCCTTTTAGCAAATCAAATTTTCACTTTTAGCCCGGGTTTCACTCCCCATGAAGTCAGCAAAGTGAGAGATACTAAATTAAGGCTGACATTCGGAGTAAATGGCTAGTGAAACAAACGCAAAGAGAGCTGTGCATCTGCCAAATGAGGGACAGGGAGAGTTTGACACTTGTTAACATCAGACGATATGCATTACTGTATATTATATATAGAAAAATCATTAAAGCCTAGGTTTTTCTTTACAATCTGCATTATTATCATCGTCAGTTCATGTCATCAATCTTTTAATTGCTCCTTATTTGAAATGTTTGGGAAATTGAAAGGCTTTCTCATGTGCATCTATCTAAATGTTGTCTGGAAGCATTGGCTTTTTATGATGGATATATATATATATATATATATATATATATATATATATATATATATATATATATATATGTGTGTGTGTGTGTGTGTGTGTGTGAGTGTGTGCCCTGTGATAGATTGGAGCCCTGTCCTGGGTGCCCTGTCTCCTGGATGGGCATTACGAACCCCCCCGCGACCCTAATAGAGGATAAAAACGGATGATAATGGATGGATATATATATATATATATATATATATATATATATAATGGCGGCATGTTGGCTTACTCGTTAGCATGTTCTCCTCTCAGCACTAAGGATTCCTGGTTCGAATCCCCATCTGGGTGGAGTTTCCATGTTCTCCCCGTGTCCGCGTGGGTTTCCTCCGGGTTCTCCGGTTTCCTCCCACAGTCCAAAAACATGGATCAAGTCAATTGAGTTCTCCAAATTGCCCCATGTAGAGTGTGTTTGTGTGCGTGTCTGTGTGTGTGGACCTACCCAGACACGGGGAGAACATGAAAACTCCACCCAGATTGGGATTCGAACCGGGAATCCCAAGTGCTGAGAGGAGAACGTGCTAAACACTAAACTACCGTGTTGCCCTATATATATATATATATATATATATATATATATATATATATATATATATATATATATATATAAATGGCAGAAGTCTTTGTGTTTACCATCCGCTGGGCTAGAACCATCACAGCTCTTGAGGTTGTAGTGTGTGTGTGTGTGTGTGTGTGTGTGTGTATGTTGGCGGGTTGTGTTCCTGCCGTTCTAAAAGACACATTCGGTTTATAAAATGCACTGTTGAGCCACAAGAACTGGATTGCATTCCCTTACAAACGGACCTCTTCACGGCTATCAAACGGTTACGGCTCGGTCCCCGATTGGGTGAAGCGGGGCAGTCCTCTGTGATTACGAGTTGAAAAAACAATGCATTATGGCTCGTATTTTCTTTCTTATTAGTTTGATTACATTTGCAAATCAAATCAATCTATCATGCGCTTTGTTCGGCCCCCAAAAAACAGCAAGCTGCATCATCATGCAATCTAAAAGGGCCTCCTAGTAATCTCCATCTAATAAGATGCAAATGTGTCATGTCAGTAAGTAACCAATAAATCACAGCCCCATTGCCACCAATCATTAACTATGCGGACCAGCAGTCAATTTTTTGGTATTTTCAATTTGCGATAGACTGCTGGAATATAAAGATAGATGGATGTAATTACACAAAACCAAACTCCATTTCAACTCATCCTCAGCACCCCCATCCCCCCCCACCCCCACCCGCCCCTCTCCCACCCGCCTGGCACCCATCTTCCATGGCAAATTTACTGCAAGGTAGAACAGACTTGTCATCACATGACATTATTTTTCGGAAGGGTCACGCAAAGTTCGCGCCGACGGGTCTCCAAATGGCCCCCGCCTCAAAATAACGGTACGGACGGAGGATCCTCTCCATCAGACGCTAAGCAGGCAGGAAAATGGGATTGGATTCTGGCTGTCGGGCCGCTCTGAGGAATTACAGCTGTGTGTGGGTTGGTGGCTGGATGGGTTTGGTGTACTCACTAAGGTTGGGCTGGGCTTTCTTGACATGGCAAGTCACGAGAAGGAGGTCCTTAATCAAGATATGAATTATTATCGCTGTGCTCGGGCTCAGACTGCTGTATTGCTTATTAAAACGGATGTACGTTTGGTGTATAACACCTTCAGCTGTTCACCGAGACTAAAAGTTAACTATAACAACGAATGACGGCTCTTTTTTCAAGTGCCACAAGCAGATATCGTCCTTATTGTTATTGAAATGACAAGTTTAATGTCTGTACTAAAGCAACATGCAAATACACATGGCACACATGCGCAGAGAGAGGGCGTGAAGGTCCATCAATCCATTATCTTCCGCTTTATCCTCTACTGGGGGGGGGGGGGGGGGGGTTCTCCATGCCCATCCAGGGGATAACGTTTCGGTGAGAGGAGGATGTGCTAACCATATATGTATATATATATCCATCCATCTATCCATCCATTATCTTCTGCTTACTCCTCAAATTGGGTCGCGGGGGGTTCCCCATGCCCATCCAGAGGATAACGTTTCGGGCGATGGGCAGATACACTCAGGACAGGGCAACAATCTATCACTAGGCACACACTCACTTACACAAACACATTCTCTATGGGGCAATTTGGAGAATTCAATTGACCAGATCCGAGTTTTTGGACTGTGGGAGGAAACCGGAGAACCCGGAGGAAGCCCACACGGACACAAGGAGAACATGGAAACTCCACCAAGATTTAACTACTAAGCCACGTGCCTCACTATATACACACACACACACACACACACACACACACACACACACACACATATATATATATATATATATATATATATATATATATATATATATATATATATATATATATATATATATATATATATGAGAAATTGAGGTTCTGTTCTCCACCTCCATCACACCCTGGACATACAGTAGTCCATCAGGCAAGAGATACAGGGTTATGAAAAGGATTTTTAAAGGATTATTATTATTAATGTAGATGTCATTACACACTGTTCAGTGTATACGACATACTATTCTATGGTTGATGTGGTTGTATGCTTCTGCAGTCTACGCTGTGCATCTGTTTTTTTTCTTTTCGGTTCTAATGGAACCCATCAGTGCATCTCTTTCATGCACCCAAACCCGATGATGCACTTCCACCCGGTCGCGCTCGCAGCCCCGTGCTGGCATCCAGACGGTCGGATTTATAGTTTGTCTTTATCTGTCGCTTCATCTGCGCGCGGCTATTACGGCAGGTCTGCTCGGCTTATTGTTTGGGCCCTGATGGATCTGTGCATAGTCCATCACACGTGATCGTACGCCTGGAAAGCCATCGGGCCTGCCTGATGATGAAATACGAGCTATCAGCCTTGGTAATGGCTGTAAAATTTCATAATTACATGGCCTTTATTGCATTGCATAATGACCCTGAAGCAGTATGAAACAATTAATTAAGATTTTCAGCCGTGCCTTTTGCAGAAATTAAAAGGTGCTCATTCCGCTGGAATGGGGAGTAGTGTCTAGTCTCGGGAGCATTTAAGCTTTAAGTACAGACTCCGGGGTGGCGTGCTATTAAAAAGCCCCGTACTTTTCCCTGAGCATTTTTTTTAAGTGTGTCATTCCCGTCCTGCCTTCTGAATTGATTTATCATGAATTCAAATTGTAAATATAAAATTAGCATTAAAGGTGAAACTTGCCTATATTTAAAATTGTGGTAACATCTATGTATCTGGCATTCGTCATGCATTATAAGTGCATTTATAAAGCTTTATAGTATTCATAACACTAACATTTTTCATAAGCATTTCTTAATGTACATAGATGTTCATAATCATAGTCATAAGTTGTTATAACAATTTGACAAAAGGCTTTATAACACAAAGTGACATAATGCATTATAACATGAACTGTTTCGATATTCCTACTTAAAACAAGATGTTTACACTTTACTTAAAGTCTGTAAAGAGCATTTATAAGCTTTTATAAGGCATTATGTACTACTGTGTATGCAGTCTCTTTCAAAGAGGTAATTAATGACAACACTACTTTATGCCTGTAAAAAGAGCTTATGAGCTTTTATAAACAGTTATAAGCACTTTTCAGAAAATGTGTTTCGCTTAAACACAAATGTTCTAAGGTTTTATGTCGCTGGTCTCTATAATAACTGGATGAACAATTAAAATATATAATATATAATGCGTTATGTCACTTTGGCATGTTCTTATAACACTTTATGAGTGTGGTTATGTACATCTATGGACATTAACAAAGGCTTATGAAAAGCATTATAAAGCATTATAAATGTGTTAATAATGCATTATGAATACTGGATTTAGATAATGTATTACCTCATTACATATTAGGTAATTAATGACAACACTTTACATTGTCGTTAATTAATAAGAGCTTATATAAACAGTTTTTATACGCCGTTATGTGCACTTATAAAGCCATTTTCATTTTTCTTATAACACAGACGTTATATGGCTTTATGTCGCTGATCTCTGTAATAAGTTGATGAACAGTTCTAATATATCGTTTATAATGTGTTATGCCACTTTGCATGTTCTTATAACACTTCATGAGTGTGGTTATGTACATCTATAGATATTAACAATGGCTTATGACAAGTATTATTAAGCATTATGAACATCTGTTTGAAGGTATTGAAGTGGAAAATGTCTTTCTACTTTTTTTTTTTTTGGCGTTATGTCATCAGTGACATTAAGTGTTAACGGGGCTTACTATATTGCGTAGCGCTTGCAAAGTTTCTAACCCCACAATGTCTACATCATGCTTTGCCCATCAATAAATCTATTAGAACCCCGTCCCTACTCTGAAGGTACCGTCTCAGTTCACTGCACATAAGTGATTAGGCTTATTACTGCTGTTATAGAGAGTCAGATTAAATACTAGGCACTGGCATCGCAGAGTCAAAGGTATGACCACGGGGCATGATATGTATTAGTCTTGGCCTCTAATGTGACATTCCAGCATGCCGACTCTTCATTTTGCCCAGACATGGATTTGGCTTTGCAGCTGGCTCAGAAGCTGGCTTAAGCCTGCATTATCAATGATCCCGACTTACACAGCACAGCGTGGAAGTAATATTCCTGCCTTGGGCACAATGAAATGGCTTTCTTTTCATTCATTCGTTCATTATCTTCCGCTTTATTTTACTAGGGTCACGGGGGGGGTTCCCATCCAGGGGAGAACGTCTCGGGCGGTGGGTGGATACACCAAGAACAGGGCGCCAATCTATCGCTGGTCACACTCGCTCACACAGACACACTCTATATGGGGCAATTTGGAGCAATTGGGGGGAGGACCCAGAGAACACACATGGAGCCCCTGGATCCCCAGCGATCGTCCTAACCGTCATGTGGCACCATGAGACAAAATCAAATAAAAAAATAAAATTCAATAAAAAGTATGCGATTTCGAAACAGGCTTTAGAAAGGAACAGTTCTAGAGTTTTCATTTGAAAACACATGAAACCTGAATCGGGATAGAACCTTTTCATCAGCCCTTGAAATAAATTGAGCGCCTATCTAGCACAATAATGGTTTGTCTTTGCTGACAATGCAACATGCCTGCAGTCTTTAGCGTTCTATCGCGACGATTCCTCAACAAATCTGAATTGGTTACTTATTTCGGTTAATGAGCCACAGGCTTGGAATCTCTGTGAAACTCACTCGCAATCAAATCTTTTAAATTGTGGTAACACTTC
>JAFMOC010000261.1:535000-587500 GCA_019802505.1 Corydoras sp. C115
GGCAATTTGGAGAACTCAGTTGACTTGATCCATGTTTTATGACTGTGGGAGGAAACCGGAGAACCTGGAGGAAACCCACGCGGACACAGGGAGAACATGGAAACTCCACCCAGACTGGGATTTGAACCGGGAATCCGTAGCACTGAGAGGAGAACGTGCTAACCACTAAGCCACCGTGCTGCCCTGTACCAAACATGTTTGCTTTTACGTTTTTACAGGAACAGTTCTACAGATTATTATCACTTATTCCTGTTTATTGTGCTTTTATTTAATTGATTGATTTTATTCCGCAGGGTGGCACGGTGGCTTAGTGGTTAGCATGTTCTCCTCTCAGCACTAGGGATTCCCGGTTCAAATCCCAATCTGGGTGGAGTTTCCATGTTCTCCCCGTGTCCGCGTGGGTTTCCTCCGGGTTCTCCGGTTTCCTCCCGCATTTCAAAAACATGGATCAAGTCAATTGAGTTCTCCAAATTGCCCCATATAGAGTAAGTCTGTGTGAGTGAGTGTGTGCCCACCGATGGATTGGCGCTCTGTCCTGGGTGTATCTGCCCAGCGCCGGAGATGTTCTCCCCTGGATGGGCGTTTTGAACCGACTGCGACCCTAATAGAGGATGAAGCGGAAGATAATGGATGGATGGATGGATTTTATTCCGTCAATGCGTGACAGGCAGTAAAGGAGAGAATATATATATATATATATTATAAAATAAAATTCCTATACACATGTATATACCTATATACATATAAACATACACAAATGCACACACACACATTATACACAAGACATATATAATGACGACAAATGAAGTCAACTTGTCCGTGATCACGACAATGTATCCAAACAGAGATTCACCTAAATGCCATTTCATTAGCGCTGTTCCTTTGAGGAAAAGGCTATGCGCATCTATTGCCATGCAGATTGCGATGGCGGTGTTTATTTCAGCCCTTTAATGATCTTCCTCGCACGGCCCCTGCCTTTTAAAGGTGACACGCTATCGCCGCTATCACGTGTCCCTTTTGAGCCATGAATTCGCAGATGAAGAAAGCATGGCGGAGAGCAAGGCCGGCGAGCTTAACTTTAAAGTTTGCCCCCCGACCAACCCAAAATGTCAATAAAAACCTTTTCCGTCGGTGGCAGTAAATTCACATTGACGCCTCTTCTCTTCAAGCTATTGATCCGGCCATGAGAACGCAGATTTGGATCTGTTAATTAATGCGTTCCGAAACTGCATTTGTATTAATCAGGGCGATAAGAAAAATTGGATGCCTATGCCAGCATGACAACCGTAAAAGCAGGGACCGGCCCCCGATAAAATCGTTGATGGACCTCACCAAAGAAGCCACAGGGAGGAGGACGGAGGAGGAAGGGGGGGGGGGTCTCCATCCACTCAATAAAATAATCATCCAGCTTTTAATTATTCTGCGGGGAGATGTGCTGGAGATCAGGGAATGTGTAAATCTAATTATTTACTAACAGCAGTGACTGGGAGGGAGGTTTGGGGATGACACACAGGGAGCTCCAGGCTATGGACTCTGTCCGTCTGTCACTGTTGTCCTCGTCTTGCTCTTCGGCTTGGCGTCTCGGCTGTAGAAAACTGCTCAACCTTAGCTCTCTATGGAACAATTAGATCGTCCGCCTTAAGTTGGTGGTAGGTGGGTTAGGTAGCCTTTTTCACTGTCCTGTGGAATCCCGCAATGGACTCTATATAATAACACGACAAATGGGGCAACTGTGATAACTGCAATATACCCCAGGGACCAATAAAGTAAATTTGATTGACAGGATTGGCACGGTGGCTTAGTGGTCAGCACGTTCTCCTCTAGTGTTAGGTATTCCCGGTTCGAATCCCGATCTGGGTGGAGTTTCCATGTTCTCCACGTGGGTTTCCTCCGGGTTCTCCGGTTTCCTCCCACAGTCCAAAAACATGGATCAAGTCAATTGAATTCTCCAAATTGCCCCATATATAGTGTGTTGAGTGAGTGAGTGAGTGTGTGCCCCCCACGACCCTAGTAGTGGTTAAAGGGGAAGATAATAGATGGATGGATGAACAATCTACTCAAATTGGAGATTTTAACAAATTAAGTAATAAATAATGAGCAGCACGGTGGCTTAGTGGTTAGCATGTTCTCCTCTCAGCGCTAGGGATCCCCGGTTCGAATCCCAATCTGGGTGGAGTTTCCATGTTCTCCCCGTGTCCGCGTGGGTTTCCTCCAGGTTCTCCGATTTCCTCCCACAGTCAAAAAACATGGATCAAGGTCAATTGAATTCTCCAAATTGCCCCATATAGAGTGTGTGTGTGAGTGAGTGTGTGCCCAGTGGTAGATTGGCGCCCTGTCTTGGGTGTATCTGCCCAGCGCCCGAAACCTTCTCCTCTGGATGGGCATGGGGAAGCCCCCCCCCCGACCCTAGGATAAAGCAGAAGATAATGGATGGATGGATGGAGTCCAAACGTATCTAAATCGGCATGCCAAAAATTGTAACAGGGCTGCATGGTGGTGTAGCGTTTAACACGTTCTCCATCAGTGTTGGCGATCCAGGTTCGAATCCTGATCTGTGTGGAGTCTCCATGTCCTCCCATGGGATTAGGGTAAATTTAAGAAAATCTAAATTGCCCCTATATAGTAGGTATCTGTGTGAGTGAGCATTGACGCCCTGTCCTGGGTGTATCTGCCCAGCGCCCGAAACGTTCTCCCCTGGATGTGCATGGGAAACCCCCCTGTGACCCTAGACCCTACTAAGGGATTAAGCTGAGGATAATGAGATGAGAAAATAAATAACAAAAAAAGGGAAGGGGGGCATACCACTTCCCAAGCTGCCCCTCTCTCGAGGTCCTGTCTTTTATTCAGCGGGAATTTTTGTCGGCTCCTGCTAGTTGATATTTAAAATGGGAACTCTGTTTTAGAGATTTTATAGCCTATAATGTCAAGCACTCGCTTGGGCTTTTGAACGGCGCCCAAAGTAAGTGAAAGAGGGGAAGATAGCGGTGGTATGAATAAGGGGAGGAAGAAGGAGAAGGCAGTTTGAGGCAAGCAATTAGTCTTTCAGCTTCTGTGATGGGAAGAATTGATCCATGCTGCATGTTTGGGGAGATAAGGAGTACCCTCCCACAGGATGCCCCCTGGCCTGCTGTACAGCGAGAGACAAGAACAGAACCTCGTGCTAGGTGCCTTCCCTCCCTCCCATTCTCTATTCTTTACTCCCTCCATCTCTCTGCACTGATCACGTCCTCAGAATGCCAATGTCCTTTTTATTGAGTGCCACAAACACTATATATATATATATATATACATATACATATATATATATATATATATATATATATATATATATATATATATATATATATATATATATATATATATATATCCATTATCTTCAGCTTTATCCTCTACTAGGGTGGGGGGGGGGGGTTCCCCATGCCCATTCAGGGGAGAACGTTTCAGGCGCTGGGCAGATACACCCAGGACAGGGTGCCAATCTATCACTGGACACACACTCACTCACACAGACACACTCTATATGGGGCAATTTGGAGAATTCATTTTGTTGGACTGTGGGAGAAAAGTGGAGAACCCGGAGGAAACTCACGCGGACACGGGAAGAACATATATATATGGCGACACGTGGGCGACACGGTGGCTTAGTGGTTAGCACGTTCTCCTCTCAGCGCTAGGGATTCCCGGTTCGAATCCCAATCTGGGTGGCGTTTCCATGTTCTCCCCGTGTCCGCATGGGTTTCCTCCGGGTTCTCCGGTTTCCTCCCACAGTCCAAAAACATGGATCAAGGTCGATTGAATGCTCCAAATTGCCCCATATAGAGTGTGTCTGTTTGAGTGAGCGTGTCCAGAGATAGATTGGCGCCCTGTCTTTGGTGTATCTGCCCAGCGCCCAAAACGTTCTCCCCTAGATGGGCATGGGGAACCCCCCCCTCTCCGCAACCCCAGTAGAGGACAAAGCGGAAGATAATGGATGGATGGATACATATTTTATTGGTTAAGATGTTGGACTAACAATTCAAATAGAGTGGGTTTAAACCACAAGGCCACCAAATGTCGTCAAGTCGGCCCTTGCGCAAGGCCCTTACTTGACCAAAGGTCGGTCACAGCAATTGGGTAAGCAAGTAAGCAATCAGGGTACATCAAGTTTGCTTGTATCCCAATGTCTGTGTTTCCAAACCATATAAGTCAAATGAATTGGATAATTTCCTGAGGTCTATCCCTGCAATGGACGGGGGACTTGTCCATTTGGGTTTTCATTGTGTTTTCGTCAATTAAAGCTGAGCTAGGCTTCAACTTCTACAATCCTGATGAAGATGAGCATCTTTGAGAATTAACGAAGGGAAGGTGTTTATGGCATGATTATGACGCTAGGCAAACCCTCTGCCGTGATTAAACCTTACAAACAATGTTTTTTTATTTTGCAGGGTTCTCGACTCTTTCACTGGCGGATCAGATGAGTCTCCTGCAAAGTGCGTGGATGGAGATTCTAATCCTGCGAGTGGTCTATCGGTCGCTATCGTTCGAGGACAAGCTGGTATACGCTGAGGACTACATCATGGATGAGGACCAATCCAAGCTGGCTGGCCTGTTGGACCTGAACAATGCCATCCTGCAGTTGGTGAAGAAATATAAGAGCATCAAGCTGGAAAAGGAGGAATTTGTGACGCTGAAAGCTATTGCACTTGCAAATTCAGGTGGGCGACCAAGTTCTTCACATGATGATAACAGCCACGCATTTAATGTAGTTGCATTTTTTTTCCACACTGCCTCTGAAATCTGCACAAGACACTACGGAAAAGTGGGTCAGCACCAAAAAAACTTCTGTGTATAGTGTTTCGTGGTTCTATCATGGGCTTAGTAGCACGGATCAGGTTCTAGGATTATTTTCTTGCAGACACTTCCATTAGATCTCTTGCACTTGCCTGCATATAGTACATGATGATACCCTTTCTCCAAATTCTGCTATGAAGGCATGCCCTCGTTCCATCATTAGCAGAAGGTGACATCATTCATAATGCTTTATTAACACATTTATAAACCTTATGCTTTATAATACTTATCCTAAGCCTGTTATAATGTCGATTGATGTCCATACCCACACGCATAAAGTGTTATAAGAACATGCCATAAGGCTTTATAACCCAAAGTGGCAAAATGCATTATAAATGATATATTTGAACTGTTCATCAACTTATTTTAGAAAACCAGCGACATAGAGCCTTATAAGAATGCTTTTCCTGAAATGACTTTATAAGTGCTCATAACTGTTTATAAAAGCTTATAAGCTTTCTTTACAGGTATAAAGGCAAGTGTTGTCATTAATGACCTCTTTGAAAGAGACTGAATACATAGTAGTACATAATGCTTTATAAAAGCTTATAAATGCTTTTTATAGACTTTAAGTCAAGTGTAATCATCTTGTTTGAAGTAAGAATGTCCAAACAGTTCATATTATAATGCATTATGTCACTTTGTGTTATAAAGCCTTATGTCAAATTATTATAACACGATTATGTACATCTATGTACATTAACAAAGGCTTATGTCCAATGTTATAAAGCACTATCAATACTTGATAAAGCTTTCTGAGTGCACTTATAATGCATTGTGAATGCCGGATGTCATAGGAGACATATGAGATATTCAACCAAAAGTTGAAATAAGTTCTGATTATAATGCATTATGTCACTTTGTGTTATTAAGCCTTATGTCTATGATCATGAACATTTTTGTACGTTAACAAAGGCCTATGGGAAATGTTATAAAGCATTCAGGAAGCTTTATAAATGCGCTTATATTGCATCACGACTGGCCAAGTGTTACCGAAGTGTATCTTCAGACATGTCTTTAACAAGGAGCCCATCACTGACCACCTGCACATCAATAGCGTGGTCGCAAGTGTGACCCCCATGCCCCTGTGGCAGCTTCCCTCTGACCCTGTCTTTGAACTTTATCTCGGTTGCTGGCCGGCGTGTTTTTTAGGCCCCCTCCCCCCTTTAATTACAAGAAGGAAACTGTCGATAGAATCTGTTAAATGGAATGCACTGAGCAGCTTGAATGGGAGGGCGGCTATTTGTTCAAATCTGCAGCACTCAAGGTATTGACAGTTTGTTTTCTGAGGCCATATGTGGCGATCAATCTCCGGCTGGGGTCTGGCAATGCTGGAAAATGGAAAAAAAAAAAAAAAAAACAGCCGATCGCCTCTTGCTTACGGATGGCAGCCTGGCAGACTGGAGTCTGAGGGATGCGACGGTCTCTCCAAAGAGGGTGTGGAGCCCTTGAGAAATGGTTTTCCATCCATCCATTATCTTCTGCTTTATCCTCTATTAGGGTCGCGTGGTGTGGGGGGGGGCGCATCCAGGGGAGAACATTTCGGGCGCTGGACAGATACACCCAGGACAGGCCGCCAATCTATCGCTGGGCACACACTCACTCACACAGACACACTCTATATGGGGCAATTTGGAGAACTCAATTGACTTGATCCATGTTTTTGGACGGTGGGAGGAAACCGGAGAACCCGGAGGAATCCCACGCGGACACGGGGAGAACATGGAAACTCCACCCAGATGGGGATTCGAACCGGGAATCCTTAGTGCTGAGAGGCGAACGTGCTCACCACTAAGCCACCGTGCCGCCGAAATGTTTTTCTTTTTTCTTCAAATTGATTTGGTAATTAACACTCCGTTCCTCTCGTCAGTGCCCCAAAGGCCCGGCGATTGTTTTAAAGGCAGGCGGAAGTGGCTAGAGCGATGTGCAGATATTGTAAGACAGACTTGCATCGCTGCTCTCGCTGCCGGAACTGCACATGTTCACCAGCCAGTGTTTTTTTTGGTGAACATGAATCTAAGTCGACAGTGCGCATTAGGCTTCCAGCGGATTGCTTATCCAGTTCAATAGTCTCATGCACAGGGCCTGTAATGAACTGGGATTTCCCTTCTCTTAGTTTCACATTAATATCAGTCCACAAACAATTTTACATCATCTCCATTTCTTTTTGTCCTCCTCTGCCCTTTTCCCTTCACATACTATTATATTTTTGGTGTAAGAACATGTGCTGTGTCAAAATATTTTGATACCCAGACCAGTGGGGTCCTTCATGATGCTGGAAAAGGGCCCGACTCACCCAGCACACACACTTCTTATATATGGGCTGGGGCTCCCCATGCCCATCCAGGGCAGAATGTTTTGGGCGCTGGGCAGATACACCCAGGAGAGGACACCAATCTATCTCTGGGCACACGCTCACTCACACAAACACACACTATACTGTATGGGGCAATTTGGAGAATTCAATTGACCTTGATCCATGTTTTTGGACTGTGGGAGGAAACCCACAGTCTATATATAGTATATATTCATTCATTCATTCATTATCTCCTGCTGTATCCTCTATTAGGGTCGCGGTGGTGTTCCCCATGCCCATCCAGGGGAGAACGTCTCGGGCGTTGGGTAGATAGACCCAGGACAGGGCGCCAATCCATCGCTGGGCACACACTCACTCACTCAAACACACTCTATACTGTATGGGGCAATTTGGAGTTGAGTATTCAATTGACCTTTTTGGATTGTGGGAGGAAACCCAGAGTCTATATAGTGTATATATATATATATATATATATATATATATATATATATATATATATATATATATATATATATATATTTAAGCCCCTGCGACCCTAGTAGAGGATAAAGCGGTAAAAACTCAGTAACTCAATACTCAGTAACTCAATACTTTTTTTTGTTTATATTTTTAAAATTACAATTGCTACCAATTTAATTTATATAGGTTTTATTGTACTTAATGTACTTTTACTTTTTAATGCTTTTGATTGGGCAAAACAAAACAAGCACTAAATTAAAATATTACAATTAAATAGTACAATTAAAATCCAACAACTATTTTGATCGTATGCTCTGTCAAGGCAGTGTATGCACCCTGTGTGTGTGTGTTTTTATTGTTGTTTTTTTTTGTCTTAATGGAACTGCTTATAAGAATAACTCCAATATTATTGCAAATACATTCACTTGGCTTCGTCTTTCAGTGACCACATTCAGGCCCCTGTTTTGCGTTTCTATATTTCTCCTTGTATATCTGAAATAAAGCTTGTATTGGCAAGAAAATACTGCATGTAAAACAGGAGGGCCTTGTTTCTCCAACCTGGACAATGATATATACGTTTCCCACAATGGTGTAAGTTGTCCGACGCCCCGGCTGATACTCAGATTGATGGTGCTGCTGGCATGTCATGCTTGGTGGAAAGGTGCTGTTAAGCACTTTCCTGGCAGGGATTTCGGTCTTGTCACAGGTCACTTTTTTTTCGATGGCCGAACCTCGTGTGACTGATGGACAAAGTCTTGCCGTCTGAATTCCAGATGGGCCCGGACTGGGCCTACGAACTCACCACGAAACGAAAAGTGTAAATACTGAGCTATGTGAAGCAGAGAGACTGTCTAGCGATGCAGCGTTTAAATATCAGCAGAGCTTATGCTAACTAGGAAAACTCACAGGGACTTGATTTGTGTTCCATCAATATTTGACCCCCAGTTTTTATTTAACATGTACGTATCGATCCGCAGTGTGGATTATAATCACTTTGCTGAAGGCTCGTGTGTGTTCTAATACGCAGTCCCGGGGAATGGCTTCACTGATGCACTGAGAGCGTTTGCATTTAGCGGTTTATCAAAACACTCCTATGAATTATAATTTTTTATTAATTAATTCGATAACAGGGCGGCACGGTGGCTTAGTGGTCAGCTCGTTTGCCACTCAGCACTAGGGTTTCCCGGTTCAAATCCCCATCTGGGTGGAGTTTCCATGTTCTCCCCGTGTCCACGTGGGTTTCCTCCGGGTTCTCCGGTTTCCTCCCACAGTCCAAAAACATGGATCAAGTCAATTGAGTTCTCCAAATTGCCCCATATAGAGTGTATTTGTATGAGTGAGTGTGTGCCCAGTGATAGATTGGCGCCCTGTCCTGGATGTATCTGCCAAGCGCCCAAAAGGTTCTCCCCTGGATGGACATGGGGAACCCCCCCGCGACCCTAATAGAGGATAAAGCTGAAGATAATGGATGGATAATTCGATAACACTGTCTATGAATCCGGTATTCGTAATGCATTATAAGTGCATTTATAAAGCTTCATCAAGTATTCATGACGCTTTATAATACTTGACATAAGCTTTTGTTAATGTACATAGATGTTCATAATCATAGTCATAAACTGATAACAATAGGCTTGACATAAGGCTTTATAACCCAAAGTGACATAATGCATTATAATCTGAACTTATTTCAACTTTTTATTCTTTGGATGTTTGGACATTCTTACTTAAAACAAGATGATTACACTTTACATAAAGTTTGTAAAGAGCATTTATAAGCTCATTTATAAGCTCAAACTTTATAAGGCATTATGTACTGTTATGTATGCAGTCTCATTCAACGAGGTAATTAATGACAACACTTTACTTTATGCCTGTAAAAAGAGCTTATGAGTTTTCATAAACAGTTATAAGCACTTATAAAGCCATTTTCAGAAAATGTGTTTCGTTAAACACAAATGTTATAAGGCCTTATGTCAACGGTGCCGATCAACGCTGGTTAAAATATATAATTTATAATGCATTATGTCACTTTGGCATGTTCTTATAACACTTTATGAGTGTGGTTATGTACATCTATGGACATTAACAAAGGCTTATGAAAAGCATTATGAATGTGTTAATAATGAATACTGGATTTAGGTATGTCCATCCAGGGGAGAACATTTCGGGCACTGGGCAGATACACCCAGGACAGGGCGCCAATCTATCGCTGGGCACACACTCACTCACACAGACACACTCTATATGGGGCAATTTGGAGATTTCAATTGACTTGATCCATGTTTTTGGTCTGCGGGAGGAAACCGGAGAACCTGTGGACACGGGGACACGGGGAGAACATGGAAACTCCTCCCAGATTGGGATTCGAACTGGGAATCCCTAGCGCTGAAGGGAGAACATGCTGACCACTAAGCCACCGTGCCGTCCTGTTGGTTAATTAATCATGGGCTAATGAATTTAATTGTATTTATCTATTTACAGACTCCATGCATATAGAGGATGTGGAAGCGGTGCAGAAGTTGCAGGATGTCCTGCACGAGGCGCTGCAGGACTACGAGGGCAGCCAGCACAGCGAGGACCCCCGACGCGCCGGGAAGCTGCTTATGACGTTGCCGCTGTTACGCCAGACGTCCACTAAAGCCGTGCAGCACTTCTACAGCATCAAACAGGACGGCAAGGTGCCCATGCACAAACTCTTCCTGGAGTTGCTGGAGGCCAAGGTCTAGCTCGACCAGCGTCGCCATGCAGCGCCGCCGGTTCCGTCGTGCTCGTAGGGCGCACAAAAGGGTTCTACTCTCGGCAGGGGGCAGACTGGGACTGATATACTGTTGGTGAGACTTTCAACTGTAAGTGAATTGACGACAAGGAACCTTAATTTAACCCTACTCAGTGACTATATTAAATAGATGAATTAACGAATGATCAAAGTGAAGCTACTATACTGTAAAAAATTAAAATAGAAAATTGGTTCCATTGGGACTGCTTCCATTATCAAGCAGCGGGACACGGACAAGCTTTTGATTTGGCTTTTCTGGCGATCCAAATGCAGTTTTTAGAGCTATCAAAGGACATTGCCGTCCCCTGAAAAGGAATCCGGGCGCCGGATAAATGGACCCCCGCCAAAGGGACGGGTTCCACTCAGTGGGAAGACGACAAACCCATACCATCTTGATCTCAAGTCCGAAAGCCTCTCTTCATCCCGATCGATATGCAGCAACAGGCCGTCCTACCACCTGACCTCACCATGGCAGTTTCCCATTGGTCAGTTGATTTCCGGGTTCTGTTCCATCGCTGATGCCCACCTGACCACGTTCTGGCAGTTTCCCATTGGTCAGTCGATTCCCGGGTTTTGTTCCATTGCTGATGTCCACCTGACCGCACCACCTGAAATCGCCCCGGCAGTTTCCCATTGGTCAGTCGATTCCCGGGTTCTGTTCCATTGCTGATGTCCACCTGACCGCACCACCTGAAATCGCCCCGGCAGTTTCCCATTGGTCAGTCGATTTCCGGGTTCTGTTCCATCGCTGATGTCCACCTGACCGCACCACCTGAAATCGCCCCGGCAGTTTCCCATTGGTCAGTCGATTCCGGGTTCTGTTCCATCGCTGATGTCCACCTGACCGCACCACCTGAAATCGCCCCGGCAGTTTCCCATTGGTCAGTCGATTTCCGGGTTCTGTTCCATCGCTGATGTCCACCTGACCGCACCACCTGAAATCGCCCCGGCAGTTTCCCATTGGTCAGTCGATTTCCGGGTTCTGTTCCATCGCTGATGACCACCTGACCGCATCACCTGAAATCACCCCGGCAGTTTCCCATTGGTCAGTCGATTTCCGGGTTCTGTTCCATCGCTGATTACCACCTGACTCACTATCTAAAATCGCCCAGCAGTTTCCCATTGGTCAGTGGATTCCCGAGTTCTGTTCCATTGCTGATGACCACCTGACTCACTATCTAAAATCGCCCAGCAGTTTCCCATTGGTCAGTGGATTCCCGAGTTCTGTTCCATTGCTGATGACCAACCTGACCTCACCCGAGCAGTTTCCCAGCACCATGTTCCCCATTGGTCAATCGATTCCCCGGTTCCGTTCCATCGCTGATGACCACCTGACCTCACTATGACAGATTCCCAGCGCCATGTTTCCCATTGGTCAGTCGATTCCTGGTTTCTGTTCCATCGCTGATGACGCTGCCCCCTCTGGTCATTTCCTGACGAGCAGCTCGGCGTTTGAGTCTTCTGAGTTTTACGTCTTCCAAGCCAAGTTGTAACGAATTTAAAGATTACCGTTATTTTCTAAAGGGTTCAATCCCGCGCATCGGTCTCCGACCCAGCATGAAAGCAAGTCGCTCTGCACTGGAAAGACTTATTTATTTATTGCTATTTTCCTGTGATTTATCTTAATGCGTTTTTACTGCAATGAAGGCTGTAAATACTGTATGTAGTAGGGATGTCACACAGAGATTTTGTTCCCAATTCTTACCAATTCTTTGTTCACCACCACTGACACTTCCAGCAACCATGGTAACGAAAAAAAAAAACAAGGAAACCAACAAAACCATATCCTCTCCAAGCAATATACAGTTTCAAAGTGGAGGCTTGTACATGTATGCAATTTCCTTTTCTTTTTATTGCCCAACTAACTTTTGGGAAACCAAACTCCTCTACACCCCCTTCCTTTTCTGCGCTTAATGCTTCGAAAGGTGGTAGCTGTCCGTTCTAGACAACGGTCGGAACCGGAACCATGAACTCGAGCGAATAATATATGCATTTCTATTAACCCCAATGTACTTACTTTTACTGATATGATTTTCCAAACACGCGGCGTTGGAACTTAGCACTTAGAACGGGCATCTCTTCAAATTTATGCAACGGCATCGTCGTTCTACTTCCACGTAGGTCTTAATTGTTAGAACCCACAGAGCTGCTGATATCTGGATGCGATTGGTCCCAAGCACGGTTACTCTAGTGGTCGGGCTAAGGAACTGCGAAGCTAAGTATCGTCAGTATTAGTAGGTCCATGGGGTATTTGTTCACTCTTCTTTACCGTTGTATATTGTAAATGAATCCAAAACTAACCTTAGACATTTTATTCCGAATTAAAATCCTAAAATAAGAAGAACGTAGTTGTAGTTTGGCTTCTAGACGTCTTTTATGTCCGCTGCACTATTTCCTAAACGCTTTCTTTCTTCTTCTTTCTTTTTTCTTTTTAAGAGCAGAGGTGTAGTGCTCATGGTAATTCCAGCTTTTCCTCCACCCCCCTCCCCCCATCTGTTCTTGTTTGATTTCTACAGACAGCATATAGATAGAGACACTACTGGATGTATTAATCCTCAGGAGACATGGACGATTGGCTTTCCGAATAAAGATCCAAACACAGGCCAAACACATAGGAGTCAAATGAATGACTCTTCTTCCAAGATCCAGCATGACCGACTGCTCCACAATCAATGTAATCCGTATACGTGGTTAAGACGAACGGCATATATTATAGAAAAAGGACATTTAACGTTGTATATTCAGGGGAACAGGGATACGTGTATTGGCGCCTCTTTGAGTTGTTTGCTTTTGGAAAACCCACGCTGTACATAAAGCCCTCCATGCTATAATACGATAACAATGTAAGGTTACGCCTGAAAGCAGTTTCGCTTGTATAGCATCCCGTTGCCGACACTTATGTTCGATGTACAAACGAAAAATGGCAGAAAGACATAAGGCAGGGATAGGACGGAGTTTGATTTCTAACCCTAGTAGCTCCATTCGGGCCTTGAATAACGGCAGACCATGAGTTGAAGGAAATCTGTTGTATAGCTTATGCTTGGGTGTGATGTAACGATACTTTATTTAAGGCATCTCATTGGCTGGACAAACAAACTAGAGTTTTTTTTTTACTATTATAGGCACTTTAGGTTTTTCTTGGCCCCCTTCTTATTCATTGTAAACTCTACGTGGCATTATGGTGCTGTTGCTTTCTTTCTGTTTTCTGTTGTCGTTCTCGTGGATGAATCCAACGCGGGCTGCAGATGAGGACCGTTTTCAGCTGTTTCAGAGTTTTATTCAAATCGGACCGCGAGCTGTCCTGGACCTGAGCTAAGGGTTTCAACGGAGCCACTTTTAAGAATCATTTCTGTTCAATCCCTTTAATTCGATTGGAATCCTTAAGAGAAAGGGTTGTGTATTTCATCCATGCATTATCTTCAGCTTTATCCTCTACTAGGGTGGCGGCGGGGTTCCCCATGCCCATCCAGGGGAGAACGTTTTGGGCGCTGGGCAGATACACCAAGGACAGGGCGCCGATCTATCACTGGGCACACACTCACTCACACAGACACACTCTATATAAAGCAATTTGGAGCATTCAATTGACCTTGATCCATGTTTTTGGACTGTGGGAGGAAACCGGAGAACCCGGAGGACACCCACGCGGACACAGGGAGAACATATACAAACTATATTCGAACCGGGAATCCCTAGTGTTGAGAGGCGAACATGCTAACCACCAAGCCACCATTTGTATTTAAATATCCATCCATTATCTTCTGCTTTATCCTCTATTAGGATCGTGGGGAAGGGTTCCCATGCCCATCCAGGGGAGAACGTTTTCAGGCGCTGGGCAGGTACACCCAGGACGGCGCCAATCTATCGCTGGGCACACACTCACTCTCACAGACACACTCTATATGGGGCAATTTGGAGAATTCAATTGACCTAGATCCATGTTTTTTGGACTGTGGGAGGCCACTCCACCCAGATTGGGATTCGAACCGTGCTGACCACTAAGCCACCATGCCGCCCGGGTTTTGTATTTAAATATAGTTTTAAATTTCATCCTCTGAGCCGTGCTCCTGGTCATCCATCATGATATCTTATTTAAAGCAATATGACTGTGTGGCTCCCTGGCGTCACACTCGGCAGTTGACTTCGATCAAAATGCTGTATTTATCGGACTATTTTGCAACGTACGGTGAATTAGGAACAATTCAATGACAATGTTACGACAACCGTAACATTGTTGTCGTAACTATTTTCAATATAGGGGCATTTGTGGTATTTATTCTCATGTCGGTGTTGAGGGCTTTTTTTCAACAGTCCGAGAAAAAAAAGAAAAAAACATCGGAAAATTGATCCTCATAAAGAGTAGGGAATAAATAATGGGAACTATGATTGGGTAGATATGTGTGTACCTTCCAGTCTGGGGATTGCTGAAACTGAAGCCTGTAGTAGGAACCATGTCTGTAGCTCTAGATGTGCTCCACATCAGTAAGAAAAGAAAAGAAAAAAAAAAAAAAAAAAAAAAAACACTTGTATATTTTTTGTGATGTGTACCATACAGTGTGCTCCAGCAGTTCTGTCCATCTGTGTAAATGTATTTATTTTGCACTGTATATATTGTTCAATGCAAAAAGAGAGACCTATGATTCTGTAATTACGATCATTTCAGATGTGTATCTCCAATTATGCCTTTCAAGATAATGGTAGAGCAATATTAAAACATGCTTCCAGTTTTGACTTCGGACTTCGTTTCGTCTTTCTTTGATTTTCTTTTTATTGATTTTCAATAACCAATAATTTACAGTTGAACATTTACAAGTTTTTTATTTAAAAAAAAACAAAAGCAACAAAAGCAGAGGATGGAGTAGTGGTTGGCACGTTCTCCTCTCAGTGCTGGGCATCCAGGGTCGAATCCCAATCTGGGTGGAGTTTCCATGTTCTCCCCGTGTCCGCGTGGGTTTCCTCCGGGTTCTCCAGGTTCCTCCCACAGTCCAAAAACATGGATTCAAAGTGAATTGAATTCTCCAAATTGCCCCATATAGAGTGTGTTTGTGTATCTATATTAGACTGTGCCCAGTGATATATATATATATAGACTCTGGGTTTGCCGGTTTCCTCCCACAGTCCAAAAACATGGATTTCAAAGTGAATTGAATTCTCCAAATTGCGAATGAATATATATGCATGCATGAATTTCTACCGGGTTCCTCAGACAGTCCAAAAATATCGAGTCAGGGCAAATTAAATGCTATAAATTGCCCAATATAGAGTTTCTGTCTGTATGTGTGTGTCTGTGTGAGTGAGTGAGTGAGTGAGTGAGTGTGCAATATATTGGTGTCCTGTCTGCATGGGTTTCCTCTGGGTTCTCCGGTTTCCTCCCGCAGTCCAAAATACATCGATTCAAAGTAAATTGCCCCATATGGTGTGTGTCTATGTGACTGAGTGTGCCCATAGATGAGGTCCCTGTCCCGGGTGTAGCACCCCAAAAGATCACCCCTGTATGGGCATAGGGATCCCTCCCCCTTGACCCCAGTAGAGGATTAAGCAGATAATGAATGAAAATCTGAAGAGAGCGTATTTAGCACATCTGCCTTTCAATGCCAGTCATCGCAATGCCAGGTTCGAATCCCAATCTGGGTGGAGCTTCCATGTTCTCCCCGTGTCCGCGTGGGTTTCCTCTGGGTTCTCCGGTTTCCTCCCACAGTCCAAAAACATGGCTCACGGTCAATGGAATGCTCCAAATTGCCCCATATAGAGTGTGTTTGTATCCTGTCCTGGGTGTATCTGCCCAGCGCCAGAGATGTTCTCCCCTGGATGGGCATGGGGAACCGCCCCCACGACCCTAGTAGAGGATAAAGGAGAACATAATATATGGATGGATGGTGCCTTAGTGGTTAATACGTTCGCCTCTCAGCACTAGGGATTCCCGGTTCGAATCCCAATCTGAGTGGAGTTTCCATGTTCTCCCCGTGTCCCGTTCCTCCGGGTTCTCCGGTTTCCACCCACAGTCCAAAAACATGGATCACGGTCAATTGAATTCTCCAAATTGCCCTATATAAAGAGTGTCTGTGTGAGTGAGTGAGTGCCCAGCAATAAATTGCCGCTCTTGGCTGGGTGTATGGGCCCAGCGCCCGAAACGCCCCCACGACCCTAGTAGAGGATAAAGGAGAACATAATATGTGGATGGATGGATGGTGCCTTAGCGGTTAGCATATTCTTCTCTCAACACTATGGATTCCCAGTTCGAATCCCAATCTGGGTGGAGTTTCCATGTTCTCCCCGTGTCCGCGTGGGTTTCCTCCGGGTTCTCCGCTTTCCTCCCACAGTCCAAAAACATGGCTCACGGTCAATGGAATGCTCCAAATTGCTCCATATAGAGTGTGTTTGTGATAGTGAGTGTGTGCCCAGCAATAGATTGGCGCCCTGTCCTGGGTCTATCTGCCCAGCGCCTGAAACCTTCTACCCTGGATGGGCATGGGGAACCGCCCCCACGACCCTAGTAGAGGATAAAGGAGAACATAATATGTGGATGGATGGATGGTGCCTTAGCGGTTAGCATATTCTTCTCTCAACACTATGGATTCCCAGTTCGAATCCCAATCTGGGTGGAGTTTCCATGTTCTCCCCATGTCCGCGTGGCTTTCCTCCGGGTTCTCTGGTTTCCTCCCACAGTCCATAAACATGGATCAAGGTCAATTTAATTCTCCAAATTGCCCTATATAGAGTGTGTCTGTGTGAGTGAGTGTGCCCAGCAATAGATTGGCGCCCTGTCCTGGGTGTATCGGCCCAGCGCCTAAAACGTTCTCCCCTGGATGGGAATGGGGAACCCCCCCCCCCCCCCCCCACGACCATAGTAGAGGATAACGCCGTCCAGCCGCACTTCGTTCCGTTTCGCTCCCGATATCATTGTCTCGGAAAGGGTGGAAGAGAAATGGGGGAACGTGCAGAGAGTCCCTGACAACTTGATGCAGCGTTTGAGGCATGTGCACTCGGAAAGTAATCAGCCGCTAAGCCCCGAGGCCGCCGTGCAGACACATTGATGTAAGACAACGCTATACACAGATGACACGGCCGCACATACACACACGGCGAAGACCTCCACTTAGTCATAAGTGACTAACTCAGCATGGTGGCACTATAAAGGGTGACGCCGACACGACCGCGCCACGGGCAAGATTAACCATCGAATAGCAAATCTAGCGCAACACTCTCGCCCCATTTTGACAAGCGTCGCACAAAATGACTGACAACAACTCCTCTCGCTGGCGCGTGGGGCAATCCTTCAGGCCGCCCAAGCCATTCAGTCATCGTACGGCGAGGCGAGAGACGCCAGGGATGATCCGTGCCAGGGAATATCATCTTCCCTTAATAAATATTAAGGCATCTAATGTTGGAAGCTATTTAATGTTCTGTAACAAAAGCTTTTAAACCTTTAAAAGAGGGAGCAGTGACCTGCGGGGCAACGATTTCTCAGCCGAATGACGTCACTTAAGGACGGCGCCGGCGATGTTTTCGGCCACCCCGGTTTTAATAGTTGTGCGGCGCACATACGTTTCACTCGCCGCTTCGGAGTTCATTTATTTTATTTTATCTCCCTACCATTCATTCATTATTATGATACAATAAAAGCTACTTGAGCATTGCGGCCACTGAAGACTGTTCTCATTAACCTTGCGAGACTCGGAAAGTGCTCCGTGGCATCTGTAATGGCTCTTTTAACTCTTTCCGATGTGTGTTATATGGCTGCAGGACAGAGCTGGCCACTTACACTGATGGAGGATTTCCCCCTGTGCACACATTCCCAGAAATTAAGTAGATGATGAAAAGTTCATGAAGAAGGATATGTATCTTATGGCATTTCATATAATATATATATATATATATATATATATATATATATATGTATATATAGGCGGCACGGTGGCTTAGTGGTTAGCACGTTCGCCTCTCAGCGCTAGGGATTCCCGGTTCGAATCCCCATCTGGGTGGAGGTTCCATGTTCTCCCCGTGTCTCCATGGGTTTCCGCCGGGTTCTCTGGTTTCCTCCCACAGTCCAAAAACATGGATCAAGTCAATTGAGTCCTCCAAATTGCGCCCTATACAGTGTGTTTGTGTGAGTGAGTGTGTGCCCAGCGATGGATTGGTGCCCTGTCCTGGGTGTATCTGCCCAGTGCCCGAGACGTTCTCCCCTGGATGGGCATGGGGAACCCCACCGCGACCTCTAATAGAGGATAAAGCGGAAGAAAATGTATGTATATATATATATATATATATATATATGGGTGGCACGGTGGCCCATATACTTTCCATGTTCTCCCCATGTCCACGTAAGTTTCCTCCGTGTTCTCTGGTTTCCTTCCACAGTCCAAAGAGATGGATACAGGTCAATTGAATTCTCCAAATTGCCCCATACTTAGTGCTTAGCATGTTCGCCTCTCAGCACTAGGGATTCCCGGTTCGAATCCCCTTCTGGGTGGAGTTTCCATGTTCTCCCCGTGTCCACGTGGGTTTCCTCCGGGTTCTCCGGTTTCCTCCCAGAGTCCAAAAACATGGATCAAGGTCAATTGAGTTCTCCAAATTGCCCCATATAGAGTGTGTTTGTGTGCGTGTGTGTGTGTGTGTGTGTGTGTGTGTGTGTGTGAGTGTGTGAGTGAGTGTGTGCCAAGCGATAGATTGGCGCCCTGTCCTGGGTGTATCTGCCCAGCGCCCGAAACCTTCTCCCCTCCGCGACCCTAATATAGGATAGGATGGATATTGCCCCATATAGAGTGTATATGTGTGTTCATGTCTGTGTGAGTGAGTGTGCCCAGTGATAGATTGGTGTCCTGTCCTGGGTGTATCTGCCCAGCGCCCTAAACTTTCTCCCCTGGATGGGCATGGAGAACCCCCACAACCCTAGTAGAGGATAAAGTGGAAGATAATGGATGGATGGAAATTGCCCCATATAGAGGGTTTTTGTGTGTGTGTCTGTGTGAGTCAGTGTGCTCAACAATAGATTGGTGTCCTGTCCTGATTATCCTCCGGGTTCTTTAATCTTCTTCCCGCCATACTAAAACAATGGATTCAAGGTAAATTTAATGCTCTAGTGTGTGGGTTTGTGTGTTTGTGTGTGTGTGTGTATGTCTGTGCCAATGGTAGATTGGATCTGCCCAGCTCATACACACACACACACACACCAATATATGTATATATGTACTGATATATAGTGTATGTATATAGTGTGTGTGTGTGTGAGTGTGTGCCAAGTGATAGATTGGCGCCCTGTCCTGGGTGTATCTGCCCAGTGCCCGAAACGTTCTCCCCTGGATGGACATGGGGAACCCCCCCCCCCTTCCCCCACGACCCTAGTAGAGGATAAAGCGGAAAATAATGATTGAATGTCATATCTCCATATACATACAAAACAATCAAATTAAATCTACTGCCGTTAATGTTATTATATTTATGAGTAAATATTCATTAAACTAATGCATTTTTATTTCTATTTATAACATAAATACTCACTGGGCCCTGTCCCTGTATCCCGAGATATAGAATTATCTTCTCCCCCGTATCTGTGAGGTGCTAATATGTACCGTTTCACCCTGATGCTATTTTGTCACCAAATACGTCTGACTTATTTGTCAGTGTCAGTGGAGAGTGTGTCTCCTGGGTCTGGGCTTGCTTATGGCTGAGGCCGCTCGGTGGTAATAGCCTTTCACAGGGCTCTTAGTCCCCTGATAGCGCTTGGCCAGATATAGTTCTTGTAAAAGCAGAGAGGCGAGCATGCACACCCCATTCCTGACAAGGTAGGAAAGATAGAGACAAATGTTGCCTTTCGTTTATTCTATGTAAATCAAACTCGAAAAGCAGAAGGATAACATTACAGGCCCAAAGAAGTGATCTGGGAATGTGTATTTTTGTCCTGGTGTCAGGAGATCTGCTTAAAATAGCTGTGTTAACAGATTGCCCATCATTTATTTACGAAATAGCTTCAAAAGAACATCCATCCATCCATTATCTTCTGCTTTATCCTATATTAGGGTCGCGGGGGTGTGGTTCCCCATGCCCATCCAGGGGAGAACGTTTCGGGCACTGGGCAGATACACCCAGGACAGGGCGCCAATCTATCGCTGGGCACGCACTCACTCAAACAAACACACTCTATATGGGGCAATTTGGAGAACTCAATTGACTTGATCCATGTTTTTGGACTGTGGGAGGAAACCGCAGAACCCGGAGGAAACCCACGCGGACACGGGGAGAAGATGGAAACTCCACCCAGATGGGGATTTGAACCGGGAATCCCTAGTGCTGAGAGGAGAACATGCTAATCACTAAGCCCCTTTAAAAGAACATTTTTAATATATTCTATATAATATAGAGGGCGATTGCCCCATATAGAGCGTGTCTGTGTGAGTAAGTGTGTGCAACGATAGATTGGCGCCCTGTCCTGGGTGTATCTGCCCAGCGCCCGAAACGTTCTTCCCTGGATGGGCATGTAGAACCCTATCCTAGCACAGGATAAAGCAGAAGATAATGGGTGGATGGTCCTGGGGTGTTTATCTGTTCACCTCCAGCACTAGGGCCCGATTCCCAAAACGTTCCCCTGTCCCTGGTTTCCTCCAGGTTCTCCGGGCATGGATCAAGTCAACGTTCCCACCCCCACTATCCTAGCACAGGATAAAGCAGAAGATAATGGGTGGATGGATGGATGGTGGTTTAGTGGTTAGCATGTTCACCTCTCAGCACTAGGGTTTCCCAATTTGATTCCCAATTTGAATCCCAATCTGGGTGGAGTTTTCATGTTCTCCCCGTGTCCTCGTGGGTTTCCTCCAGGTTCTCCGGTTCCCTTACACAGCCCAAAAACATGGATCAAGGTCAATTGCGTTCTCCAAATTGCCCCATATAGAGTGTGTCTGTGTGAGTGAGTGTGTGCCCAGTGATAGCTTGGCGCCCTGTCCTGGGTGTATCTGCCCAGCGCCCGAAACGTTCTCCCCTGGATGGGCATGGAGAACCCCACCTCCACAACCCTAGTAGAGGATAAAGCAGAAGATAATGGGTGGATGGATGTTATTTTGGGTGCATGGAAGCTGCACACAGGACAGGGTACCAATTCCAGAACACAGAAATAACCCAATATATAGGGGCAATTTAGATTGAAAAAATTTAGACCCGTCGATTAACCTTAAATCCATATTTTTGGGCTGTAGGAAGAAACACAATGGAATACCATGGAAACTCCACCCAGATTGGGATTCGAACCTGTATCCCCAGGGCTGAGAGGCAGACGTGCTAACCACTAAGCCACCACTCATGGTCAAATGAATTAATTAATTCATTAATTATCTTCCATTTAATCCTTTACAAGCGCCGTGGGGGGGTTCCCCAATGCCCATCCAGGGGAGAACGTTTCAGACGCTGGGCAGATACACCCAAGACAGGGCGCCAATCCATCGCTGGGCACACACTCACTCACACAGACACACTCTATATGGGGCAAATGCTTAATTAAGGCTTTTTTGAGGCTTCAGCATTCAAACGCATCCTTAATTATAATGAGGATCGTTGAAAACGTAAAAATATTTGTATAACACTAAAGTTAGTTGGCATTTTGAATGTTCTGGCTGTAGTTATGTTCAAATAAACATGTTTTTTGAGGAATATGCCGCCGTTCCTGTAAGACGTTGTGTTTTCTTGCTGAAAATGCTGACTGGAGATGCCATTCTGATTTGATGTAGAGCTTTAGTGGATCATTGTAGGTTTTTCTAACCGTAGCGGGGCGAGGAGGTTAATATGATGGGATAAGTCGGCAATTTCAACCAACCCTGTATACGTGCATTTTCAAATGACGGGTAAGCAAAAAGTATCATCAGCAGGCGAGGGATTTCTTAGCGTGACCCACGTTAGAACTTAAATTAGAACTTAACTTAAAACAAAATAAGATATAAAATAAGCTATAAATATGATATTGATATGTAAAACATAATATACAATATACAACTATAAACAACAATATATATATATATATATATATATATATATATATATATATATATATATATATATATATATATATATATATAATATATATATATATATATACCCAGCGATGGATTGGCCTGTCCTGGGTCTATCTGCCCAGCGCCCGAGACGTTCTCCCCTGGATGGGCATGGGGAACCCCACCGCGACCCTAATAGAGGATAAAACGGGAGATAATGAATGAATGAATGAATATATATATATATATATATATATATATATATATATATATATATATATATATATATATATATATATATATATATATTGTGTATACTAGGGATTCCCGGTTCGAATCCCCATCTGAGTGGAGTTTCCATGTTCTCCCCGTGTCTGCGTGGGTTTCCTCCGGGTTCTCCGGTTTCCTCCAAAAACATGGATCAAGTCAATTGAATTCTCCAAATTGCCCCATATAAAGTGTGTCTGTGTGAGTGAGTGTGTGCCCAGCGATGGATTGGCGCCCCGTCCTTGGTGTATCTTCCCAGCACTCGGGACGTTCTCCCCTGGATGGACATGGGGAACCCCACCGCGACCCTAATAGAGGATAATGCGGGAGATAATGAATGAATGAATAAATATTGTGTGTATATATATATATATATATATATATATATATATATATATATATATATATATATATATATATATATATATATATATATATGTGTGTGTGTGTGTGTGTGTAGCGCCCGAAACGTTCTCCCCTGGAGAATAAATACATAAAATGTAGTCTAAAAAGAACAGCGTGGGGATTGAGAGGAAATCCATCCATTCATTATCTACTATTGTCGCGGGGGGTTCCCCATGCCCATCCAGGGGAAAACGTTTCGGACACTGGGCAGATACACCCAGGACTGGGCGCCAATCTATCACTGGGCACACACTCTCTCACACAGACACACTCTATATGGGGCAATTTGAAGTATTTAATTCTCCTGATCCATATTTTTGTATTGTGGGAGGAAACCGGAGAACCCGGAGGAAACCCACATGGACATGGGGAGAACATGGAAACTCCACCCAAATTGGGATTCAAACCGGGAATCACTAGAGCTGAGAGGCAAACGTGCTAACCACTAAGCCACTGTGCCGCCAGAGGAAATCGAATTTCGATTTAAACATATGCCGGGCTTCATTAATTAGCTGAAGCGTCTGGTTGACGAGTCCAAGTTAAACTACAAGGGGTAACGGGAATGCAAGGGACCTGATTTGCATGCTATCTTTGCGCAGATAGTGCTAATGCTAATCCCGGTATTCATCCGAAACACCCGTTCTATTCAGGGTCAGCCGAGGCCACAAGACAGAGGACTCGAGGAAAATCGATAGCGCCAACGTCCAACACTGATATCTTATTCAGAGTAGTGGAAACATTGACCAATAATTACCCCGGCCTGGGTTCGAACTTTCTGGCGTACGTGTCCAATGTAACGTAATTACGAATAAATGCCTCAGTGTCAGATGCTACTGTAAGGTAGTTCCAGCTGATGGAGAGTGATCCCGGCCAACTGTAATCTAACATTTCATTTACCCCAATGACACCATGTTGGAAGTTTTTGGGAGGATGAAAAGCTACTCAATTATCTGAACCCTGGCTCACTAAACAAGTCCATTCGCTATTGATTTTCCCGAGCAGATGAATGGCGCTGGGGTGGGTTTGAACATAAGCCGTGGAGAAAAAAACCCAAGTTTCCCAAGCTCCGTCATGCTCCGGGTGCGAAGCTCTCTTCGGCGATGGCGTAGCTTTGGTTTATTGATCAGGCTGATGCACTAACTCATCATGAGCACTTCATTAAATTGGGTTTAAGCTTGCATTGCTGAGGCTATTTAGATCGTTGGAGATGTTTTCTTCTTAATAACCAACACCAACTTAATAATTCATTTTAATTAATTAATTAATTAATTTAATATCTTGACGGCACGGTGGCTTTTAGTGGTTGGCACGTTCGCCTCTCAGCACTAGGGATTCCTGGTTCGAATCCCCATCTGGGTGGAGTTTCCATGTTCTCCACGTGTCCGCGTGGGTTTCCTCTGGGTTCTCCGGTTTCCTCCCACAGTCCAAAACATGGATCAAGTCAATTGAGTTCTCCAAATTGCCCTATATAGAGTGTGTGTCTGTGTGAGTGAGTGTGTGCCCAGAGATAGATTGGCGTCCTGTCCTGGGTGTATCTGCCCTCCGCCCGAAACTTTCTCACCTGGATGGGCATGGGGAACCCCACCGCGACCCTAATATAGGATAAAGTGGAAGATAATGAATAATAAATGTGTGTATGTGTGTGTATGTATGTGTGTGTATATATATATATATATATATATATATATATATATATATATATATATATATGTGTGTGTGTGTGTGTGTGTGTGTGTGTGTGTGTGTGTTGTGTGTGCGTGTGCGTATATATACTGCTAAGTGAAGCATTCCAGAAAGCTGCATTTATCAGAATGGGACCAGGACTTTAAACACCGCTCCTCTTTTCTTTTTTTCTTTCTCGTCTTATCTTATCTCATTATCTTCCACATAATCCTCTACTAGGGTTTCATAGGGGGTTCCCTATGCCCATCCAGGAGAGAACATTTCAAGGGTTGGGGAGGTACACCCTGAACAGGACACCAATACATTGGTTAGCACACACACACACACACACAATATAGGGGCAATTCAGAGCAGCCAGCTCACCTTGAATCCATGTTCTTGGAGTGTGGGAGAAAACCTGAACACATACTTGGACACGGGAGGAACATGGGAACCACCTTTTTCAGAAATATAAATAAGATTTTTATATATATATATATATATATATATATATATATATATATATATATATATATATATATTTATTTATATATATATCCATCCGTTATTTTTCGACTAGGGTCAGGGTTCCCCATGCTTATCCAGGGGAGAACGTTTTGGTCGCTGGGCAGATACACCCAGGACAGGTCGCCAATCTTTCGCTGGGCACACACTCACTCACACAAACACACTCTATATGGGGCAATTTGGAGAATTAAATTGACCTTGATCCATGTTTTTGGACTGTGGGAGGAAACCTGAGAACATGGTGGAAACCCATATATATATATATATATATACACACACACACACACACACACACACACACACACACACACACACACACACACACCACATATATATATATATATATATATATATATATATATATATATATATATATATATATATATATATATATGTATTTGGACACATATGTATCTGTGATATATATATATA
Organism: Corydoras sp. C115; assembly: GCA_019802505.1. Lineage (NCBI taxonomy): Eukaryota > Metazoa > Chordata > Actinopteri > Siluriformes > Callichthyidae > Corydoras > Corydoras sp. C115. The sequence goes on from JAFMOC010000261.1 coordinate 560,655, forward strand.
TATTATCTATTATCTATATATATATATTATTATATATATAATATTATATATATATATATATATATATATATATATATATATATATATATATATATATATATATATATATATATATATATTATAGTTTTACAATTCCAGACTGTAGTTCATCTGTGTACATACTGTGTGCTGTGAGTAGGTAATATTTGGCAGTTTCATAGAGGTGGAGAAAAAAAACTACAGCAGCACTGCTGCACTAAATCCCCCCTCACTGCATCAGTGTCACTGCAGAACTGACAATAAACAATCCACCACCCTAATGATATCTGTTCTTTGATGCTCCTGACCAAAAGAGAACAGAGAACCACAAAATACAGATGGACTACTGTCTGTAACTACAAAGTCAATGAAAATTACACAATGGAACAAGAAGGGGTGTGTTTAAACTTCTGACTGATACTCTATATGCTCAACCCAATATACAGTTTACACAAACTGCTTTTATTAATTATATAAAGACATGCTGTGCCATTGATCGTCGTCTGTTGAGCTGAGTAATTAGTGGTGTTAGGGTGTTTGATTATTATGTGATGCTTCAGTCCTGTCATCATTAGCTCTAATCCTGGTGGACACTGTATTAATTCAAGATCTCCTTCAGTAATCCGTCTGCAGTCCGGCACCTGAGCGCGTCTGTGTCCGGCCTCCGGTTGCCTGGTTACGCAAGGCGGCGTCCCTCAAGCTGAGTGGGACGAGACCAACGCGATGAGACACGAGGGGGGGGCATCACACTGTGCTCTCACAGCCGAAAGGAGAACGGGGAGAACAACAGGTGGTTCTCAGCTCTCTGGGAGGAAAAAAAAAAAAAAAAAAGTTCCACGGCGGGCGTTTGTTCTGCCAGACAGCAGAGAACCTAGGCTCGCACCAGCTCTGCGGACTTTACGCACCAGATGGCAAAGTTCTCCTAATCAGCTTTGGTGCTCAATGGAAATAAGGTTCCCAGTCTGAGGTAGGACTCCATTTGCGTTCCCTTTACATCATTAAAATATATATATATTATTGTTTATTTGTCAGGAGACCACATTTTGGGAGGTCACCTGTTGCTAAACATCCATATATTAAGTACTAGAACCTCCTCTTTTGTTGATATAGATGGTTCTGCATTGAAAGGATGTGTCATTTTAATGTTTTATATGATTGTGGGTTATGTAATGTTTTGCCGTATAGGGCAATTAATTAATTCATTCATTCTGTCTCTACCTTCTGCTTAATCGGTTAACGGTTCCTCATGCCCATCCAGGGGAGAACGTTTCGGGCACTGGGCAGATATACCCAGGACAGGGCGCCAATCTATCTCTATGTACTCACTATACTCTATATATACACTATATGGGGCAATTTAGAGCATGCAATTCACCTTGAATCCATGTTTTTGGACTGTGGGAGAAAACTGGAGAACCCAAAGGAAACCCACGCGGACACGGGGAGAACATGGAAGCTGGGATTCACTGTTTATTTATTTATTTATTATCTTCTGCTGAATCCTCTACTAGGGGTGGGGGGGGGTTCCACATGCCCATCCAGGGGGAACGTTTCCGGCGCTGGGCAGATACACCAAGGACAGGGCGCCAATCTATCGCACTCACACACCAAACAGAAAGGAAACCAGAGAACCCCGGGGGGGGGGGGGACCCACTCGGACACAGGGAGAACATGAAAACTCCACCCAGATTGGGCTTCGAACCTTGAATCCACAGTGCTGAGAGGTGAATGTGCTAACCACTATATTGCTGTGTATAGGGCAATTTACATCCATCCATCCACCCATGGCCATCCAGGGGAGAACGTTTTGGGTGCTGGGCAGATACACCCAGGACAGGGTGCCAATCTATCGCTGGACGCACACACTCACTAACACAAACTCTCACCCAATCGCTCTCTATGGGGCAATTTAGAGAATACAATATACATGAATCCATGTTTTTGGATGTCTTTGGGAGGAAATTTGAGAACCCGGGGGGAACCCACACGGACACGGGGAGCCTGGAAGGCAAAAGTGCTAACCACTAAGCAGCCACCATGCCATGTATAGGGCAATAATTTATATTAAAGTAATTTAACAAAACACCAGGGTGCCATTGTGGCTTAGTGGTTAGCATGTTCTTCTCTCAGCGTTAGGGATTCCTGGTTCGAATCCCCATCTGGGTGGAGTTTCCATGTTCTCCACGTGTCCACTTGGGTTTCCTCCGGGTTCTCCGGCTTCCTCCCACAGTCCAAAAACATGGATCAATGTCAATTGAATTCTCCAAATTGCCCCATATAGAGCGTATCTGTATGGGTGAGTGTGTGCCAAGTGATAGATTGGAGCCACTGTCCTGGGTGTATCTGCCCAGCGCCCGAAACGTTCTATCCTGGATGGGCATGGGAACCCCCCGTGACCCTAGTAGGGATAAAGCGGGAGATAATGGACGGATGGATGAAAAAAAAAAGAGAAATCTTATATTGCTTAACATCTGCTGCATCACATGGATTCTTAGGTCAGGGTTTGAGACAATGGTATTTTAAAAATTGTTTCCCCAATTGAATTCCTATTTCCATTTTGTTGTGTAGCACTTCGGAGGACTACAGGAGGACCAAATCCTAGCTATCATGTGAGGGCTTTGGGTTCTGCTCTGACACCATACCATTAAGCTACACTGCTGTTCTCGAAGAGTGGAACTGCTGAAGAAAAAAAAATCCTAACCGCAAATCGGAGGAAAAATGGCGTTCCAGACGTCGGAGGCATTACTTATTTAACAGAGATATCAAGAGGCTTTCCGACCGCAAAAGATGTATTGGCCCCTCAGGCCCAACAGGACCATCCTATTTCTATGTACTCTGGGTGCTTTTACCATCCTTCGTCTCGTGGCACCCCAAGGCTCCTTCCCGAGATTGGAAAACATCGCCGCCTACAAGCCTGTCAGCGTGGCACCGGATGGGGCAACCTGCGGCGTCCTGGAGCGCAGCACCTTTTGCGGAGTGGCCCACACTCATGATGATCTTCTCACCTGTACCCAACAGTTCTGCATCCAGGAGTGTCCCTATCGCTCGTCAATGCCAAGTTATGACAAGCTGCTCGATGTAGCTCGATGCCATGATTTGCATCGCGGAACCGAAGCCAGATCTCCAAGTCTTGGGTTTCCGAGAACTGGCTGCTTGGCTCCTCTAGCTCCAAACCTCGGACCAGCTGGCTCATTTACTCTAACGCTGTGGCTGAAACTTGAGGACGCCTCTGTAATGTAAGTAGTTGCGCTACTAGAACTTTCTCCTAAGTAGCTCTCACATGCAACCCAAATTGGCATTTGTTGGAGTAAATATCACGCTTTGAATGGCAGATCAGGTTTCCTTTTAGGTTTCCGGTTGGCCTTTGTGTTTTGTGCTCAGGAGGTGGGCGGAACTTGGTTGGTTAACTGTTTAGTTGACAAGACAAGACAAGACAAGGCAAAACAAGACAAGGGAAGAAAAGAAAAGACAAGGGAAGAAAAGGGAAGGGAAGACAAGACAAGGGAAGGGAAGACAATGGAAGGGAAGAAAAGGGAAGACAAGACAAGGAAAGGGAAGAAAAGGGAAGACAAGACAAGGAAAGGGAAGAAAAAGGAAGACAAGACAAGGGAAGAAAGGGAAGACAAGAAAAGGGAAGGGAAGAAAGGGAAGACAAGTTAAGGGAAGGGAAGAAAAGGGAAGGGAAGGGAAAATAAGACAAGGGAAGGGAAGACAAGAGAAGGGAAGAGAAGACGAGAAAAGGGAATGAAAGAAAGGAAAGAGAATGGAAGGGAAGACAAGACAAGGGAATGGAAGAAAAGGGAAGACAAGGGAATGGAAGAAAAGGGAAGACAAGCCAAGGGAAGGGAAGAAACGGGAAGACATGACAAGACAAGAAAAGACAAGAAAAGACAAGGGAAGACACAATAAGACTAGTGAAGGAAAGAAAAGGGAAGGCAAGGGAAGAAAAGAGAAGACAAGGGAAGGGAAGGAAAGAAAATGGAAGACAAGACAAGGGGAGACAAGGGAAGGGAAGAAAAAATGAAGACAAGACAAAGGAAAACAAGGAAAGGCAAGACAGGGGAAGGGAAGAAAAGGGAAAACAAGGGAAAACAAGACAAGGGAGGATAGGACAGGACGAGACGAGACGAGACTAGACAAGGGAAAGGAAGACAAGACAAGACAAGACAAGACAATACAAGACAATACTTTATTTGTCCCACAATGGGGGAAATTCACATTTCTTAGCAGCAGAAGTGACAATAATTGGAAAAGTTCTAGATACATCTAATGTGTATATTACAAGAAGTACTTTAAAATAAATAAATAAATAATAGAAATAGAGCTCAGTATATCCATCCATTATCCTCCGCTTATCCTCTAATAGGATCGCAGGGGGGTTCCCCATACCCATCCAGGGGAGAACGTTTCGGGCGCTGGGCAGATACACCCAGGACAGGGCACCAAGCTATCGCTGAACATACATTCACTCACACAAACACACTCTATATGGGGCAATTTAGAGAATTCAATTGACTTGATCCATGTTTTTGGACTGTGGGAGGAAACCGGAGAACCCAGAGGAAACCCACGCGGACACGGGGAGAACAGGGAAACTCCACCCAGATGGGTATTCGAACTGGGAATCTCTAGTGCTGAGAGGCGAACATACTAACTACTAAGCCACCATGCCGCCCTGGTGTTTTTAAAAATTATTTTAATATAAATTACTGCCCTATACATGGCACGGTGGCTTAGTAGTTAGGTCTTTTCACTCCCATGCTCCCCGTGTCTGTGTGGGTCCCCCCCGGGTTCTCCAGTTTCCTTTGTGATAGATTGGCACCATGTCCTGGGTGTATCTGCCCAGCGCCCGAAACATTCTCCCCTGGATGGGCATGGGGAACCCCCCCGCGACCCTAGTAGAGGATAAAGCGGAGATAATATCTATGGTTATCTATGATATTATCTATTATCTATGATAATATCTAATAAATGAATAATCTGGTTTCCATGTTCTCCCCGTGTCCACATGGGTTTCCTCTGGGTTTTCCGGTTTCCTCCCACAGTCCAAAAACATGGATTCAAGGGGAATAGAATGCTCTAAATTGCCCCATATAGTGTGTGTATATAGATTGAGTGTGCTAGATAGATTGGCATCCTGTCCTCTCCTTGATGGGCATAGGGAACCACCCAACCCCAAGACACTAGTAGAGGATAAAGCGACAGATAATGGATGGATGGATGGATGTAAAGTCTGTTTTCCAATAATTCCTTGTGAATAACAGAAGAAAATGCGTCGGAAAATCGATTAGCTCTCATAATTTTGGCAAGGCGACGCAAAACATACTGACTTGCTCCAAACAAGGCCAGCTGTGACCAGTTTGAGATCAATGCCGCTAAATTGCCACAGAGCTCAGTGGGGGTTGAGGGTATCATCTCAAAGCCCACTTTGTTTTTCCATGGAGCCGAAAATGATCCAGTTGAAAGTGAGTGATAGGATGAAAGGCATGAGTGATACTCATGAAGAACAAATGCTCCAACACCTTAGATCAAGTGTACAGGATGAAAAGCGAGACAAGCCACCGGCATGCGGCGGCGAAAAAAAGAAATAAATAATTGAGCCTCAGCGCTTCGGCTCCGGGAATTCTCACCTGGCTCTGACGGCGTGAGGACATGCTGATGAAATGGTTCTGTTATGAATTAATGGCTCTTCATTTCAAGACAAGGGAAGAAAAGAAAGGGAAGACAAGTCACAGGACAAGACAACAGGACACGACACGACACGGGAAGGGAAGACAAGATAAGGGAAGGGAAGACAGGGGAAGACAAGACATGGGAAGACAAGAAAGGGAAGACAAGACAGGGGAAGACAAGACAAGACAGGACACGACATGGGAAGACAAGACAAGACAAGACAGGACACGATAGGACACGACACGACATGGGAAGACAAGACAAGAAAGGGGAAGACAAGACAAGGGAAGGGAAGGCAAGACAAGTCAAGGGAAGACAAGACAGGACACGACACGACACGACAAGACATGGGAAGACAAGACAAGGGAAGACAAGACAGGACACGACACAACAAGGGAAAGGAAGGGAAGGCAAGACAAGGGAAGACAAGACAAGACAGGACACGACATGGGAAGGGAAGACAAGACAAGACAAGGGAAGACGAGACAAGGGAAGACGAGACAAGGAAAGACAACGGAGGACGGGGCCAGACAGGACAGGACAAGACAAGACAAAAATATGGATAAGATAAGACACTGGCTATGACGCTGTGAGGACATGCTGTTGAAATGGTTCTGTTATGAATGAATGGGTCTTCATTTGATATCAAGTGGAAGGCGACGCCAAAATATGCAGCCCACGCCTTGCCCGGTTAAGCGAATGCTAAAATTCGGACGTTTCCCCTGTGCAGAGTCCCGGCCTAATTGCAAGTAGAGCATTCGGGGGGTGGAAAAGCAACATGCCTCATGTTGCATTATGATTTATTGCATGTGGTGGCCTGTATTCATAAGAGGTTCCGTTTGCCCCATAAAACGCAGGTAATGGACTGTTGTTTAACAGTAAATTAAAGGATATTCAAGTAACAAGATAATGCAAACGTCAGAGCTTTGTCGGGGTCACATGCTAAAGGAAGTCCTACGGAAATGGTACCAATGGATCCAATCTGGTTCTCAAAAGCTGTCTTGATAGTTCTCTAATAACACCTACTGCCTTTTTATTTAAGGTATGGAACCCTAGTGTATCATTAAAGCAATAAGGCATGGGAGGGCGTGCGTTATCGTGAATAAATCATGGGAATGAGGTGGCGTTAGACCCAAGTGCCATTGCACCTCTTACCCATGAACATAATATCGTGGAACCTGGATTTCTATTGGACTGGCAGTCCTGCAGGACGCCCTCAATGGACTTATATAGTTTTCCAATTGTTAAATACGGGTCACCTGATCATTACACAATCTGTACATTAGTGTCCAACACACTGCCCGGCCGCTCAAGAAGGATGAGTCCCCCACTGAGACTTGGTCCTCACAAGGTTTCTTCCTTAAGATAATAACATAATGGTGATTTTTTTTTGCCACTATCGCTCCCCATCCAGGAGGAAACCCATCCCTAGTGCTGAGAGGCGAACGTGCTAACCATATATATATATATATATATATATATGCGGCACGGTGGCTTAGTGGTTAGCACGTTCTCCGCTCAGCGCTAGAGATTCCCAGTTCAAATCCCAATCTGGGTGGAGTTCTCCCCGTGTTCTCCTCGTGTCCGCATGGGTTTCCTCCAGGGTTCTACGGTTTCTGCACTTAGGCGGCACGGTGGCTTAGTGGTTAGCACGTTCGCCTCTCAGCGCTAGGGATTCCCGGTTCGAATCCCCATTTGGGTGGAGTTTCCATGTTCTCCCCGTGTCTGCGTGGGTTTCCACCGGGTTCTCCGGTTTCCTCCCACAGTCCAAAAACATGGACCAAGTCAATTGAATTCTCAAAAAATTGCCCCATATAGATTGTGTGTGTGAGTGAGTGTGTGCCCCGTGATGGATTGGTGTCCTGTCCTGGGTCTATCTGCCCAGCGCCCGAGACGTTCTTCCCTGGATGGGCATGGGCAACCCCACCGCGACCCTAATAGAGGATAAAGCGGGAGATAATGAATGAATGAATGAATATATTGCACTTCTGGTTAGATGCCACATTCCAACTACATTCCATTGGCCCTGTACTTGTGTGTGTGTGTGTGTAATGGAAACCGGAGAACCCGGAGGAAACCCTCGCAGACACAGGGAGAACATGGAAACTCCACCCAGATGGGGATTTGAACCGGGAATCTCTAGCGCTGAGAGGAGAACATGCTAACCACTAAACCACCGTGCCGCCCATATATATATATATATATATATATATATATATATATATATATATATATATATATATATATATATATATATATATATATATATATATATATTAAGAAAACCATGTTTTTTTTGTTTAGGACTTTGATTGAGAAGAAAAGCCTGGGCCGGCTGGTGTTCCTGCTGACGGTTTCCGAAACCCAACTCCAGTTCCACTACCAGGTTCGGAACGGACGGAACCTTTCCCTGACCATAAGCACTGCAGGGCGTGTCAGCAGAGATCAGTGGACACATGTGGCTGTGCAGGTAGGATGCCCGCTCACTCAGCGGTCCGTTTGGAGTGGCTCAGTGCCAGGCGATGGTAATTGCCCGGGCTAAAGACAACAATTGTTTGATTCTGTCGCCGCGCATATGAGACACTGCCCCAATCGAGCCAGGCCTGATTAATTGCTCTTGGCACAAGACAGAAAGTTATTAAATGCTATAATCTGCGGATCAGACCTCATCTACAAGGCGGCAGTGGCGGGCGCTAATCCTTGTCCATCCATATTCCCGGTAATTAGCTCGCCCAAAATATTTATATTAATATCGCATCCGAAATGCCACAGCAGGTTCACACCGAACCCGTGTCAGCGCAGATTTCCGGCCCGGACAAGATGCATGAACGTAAGGTGTTAATTACAGGGGTAAACATCTGCTTTCTCGCAGCTGGCGAGGCATTGAGGGAAGATAGTAAATGTCTACCAACCCTTTTCTGCACATATCCTGAACCCAGCACTTTATGGTTACAAGTAATTTATTTCTTTATTATATAGCGCCTACTCACTCACTCACACAGACACACTCTATATGGGGCAATTTGGAGAATTCAATTGACCTTGATCCATGTTTTTGGACTGTGGGAGGAAACCTGCATTGAAGTCCTTAATATTTATTTACTGGGATGCTTTTATGTGATCAAACTCGGGCGGCATGGTGGCTTAGTGGTTAGTACGTTCTCCTCTCAGCACTAGGGATTCCGGGTTCGAATCCCAATCTGGGTTTCCATGTTCTCCCCGTGTCCGCGTGGGTTTCCTCCGGGTTTTCCGGTTTGTTTCCTCCCACAGTCCAAAAACATGGATGATGGTCAATTGAATTCTCCAAATTTCCCCATATAGAGTGTGTCTGTGTGAGTGAGTGTGTTTCCAGCAATATATTGCGCCCTGTCCTGGGTGTATCTGCCCAGGGCCCGACACGTTCTCCACTGGATTGGCATGGGGAACCCCCCCCCCGGGAAACTATTAGATAAGCGGAAGATAATAAATGGCTTAGGACCCCCCCCCCCCCCTCAGAGCCCCCCCCCCCCGGGAAACTATTAGAGGATAAAGCGGAAGATAGAGTTTCCATGTTCTCCCCGAGTCCAAAAACATGGATCAGAGTCCATGATCAGAGATCAGAATTCTCCAAATTGTCCCATATAGAGTGTGTCTGGGTGAGTGAGTGTCTGCTCAGTGATAGATTGGATCCCTGTCCTGGGTGTATCTGCCCAGCGTCCGAAACCTTCTCCCCTGGATGGGCATGGGGAACCCCCCCCCCACCCCCCACACCCTAGTAGAGGATAAAGCGGAAGATAATGGATGGATGGAATATCTCCTCATACTTTAAAGTCAAAATGAGATGCACTGATGTTTTAGACATCAAAAGGAAGGGAGGACACTTGGTTAACATCTGTAAAGGTGGTAAACGTCAGTGTGTGGAGAATATTTGTAACTTAGACATGAGTCCATGGACAAATATGAAAATTTATACAATTTATAGGTGACGCGTTGTCTGCTGACAGCTGTGTCATTGGCGTCAGAGGCAGATCTTAGCTGCGTAGTTGGCCTTTCGTCTGCACTGGAGTGAAAAGTTGGCCGGTTTGAGTGATGACGCCAATTTTGTCGCAATTGGAATCGCAAACTGAATTGCTAACAAATATATGGATGTATATATTCTTTTAAAATAAGTTCACATACTATTTTATTTACATTTGCTTTGGAAATGTATAAAAGATCTAAATTAGATATTTTTTCTAATGGACATGATTTTTTTTTAGTGTATCCATCCATCCAATATTTTCCTTTATAATATTAGGGTCACAGGTGGGTTGCCCATGGCCATCCAGGGGAGAACGTTTCGGGCGCTGGGAAGAACACCCAACAGGGCGCCAACCTATCGCTGGGCACACACTCAATCACACAAACACACTCTATATGGGGCAATTTGGAGAATTCAATTAACGTTGATCCATGTTTTTAGACTGTGGGAGGAAACCGAAGAACCCGAAGGAAACCCACACCGACACGGGGAGAACATGGAAACTCCACCCAGATTGAGATTCGAACCAGGAATCCCTAAGCCACTAAGCCACCGTACCGCCCCCAACATCCATCCATTATCCCCATGCCCATCCAGGGGAGAATGTTTTGGGCGCTGGGCAGATACACCCAGGACAGGGCGCCAATCTATCACTGAACACACACTCACTCACACAGACACAATCTATATGAGGCAATTTGGAGCATTCAATTGACCTTGGTCCATGTTTTTGGACTGTGGGAGGAAACAAATCGGAGAACCCGGAGGAAACTCACGTGGACACGGGGAGAACATGGAAACTCCACCCAGATTGGGATTCGAACCTGGAATCCCTAGCTGTGAGAGGAGAACATGGTAACCACTAAGCCACCATGCCGCTCACTAGCTACAATCCTTTTTAATAAAATAAATACGCGTTTCCTTTTAAAGAGTGGTTTGCTTTTGGCGGTTCTTGGGTGGAATCCCACACGTTAATGAACATTTTCACGCCCAATTACAGCTCGCACCCGGGTTTAGACCTCGGCTGTGGCGTCTTGATTCGGTGAATGTGCATTCCAGTAGATGTCCTTCTCCAGGGATCTCTTGTTTTGGCCAGAAGCTGCCCCGAATCTAGAGCCCTTAACCCGAATGTGCACATGGCTCATCACCCAGTGTGAACTCCCCCCCTCCACCCAGAGAAATGTAGGCCAGCTTGTTGTCCAAGCCCCTCCAGCCAAAGCGTTGAGAAACCCTCGGCAGGTTGAAGGAACGTTTAATGTTGGCTGCGTTGTTGCCTTAGTAATCTTCTTGGATGCAGAAAAAAGCATGGGGCATTTAAAAAGCCTAAAAGCGGTCTGTTCAGTGGCCTTTATTAATGTAAGCTTGACAAGTGGGTATGTAATACTATGTCATGCTTATGTAGCTACAATGGCCACCTCTGTGGTAATTATAGCTGAGTCTTCTGAGTAGAATTTTGGTACGAGAAAACCAAATAGAGAGTTGTCATTGATAGTCATGCATTGTTAAGGTTCTACAGAGCTATTATTTTAAGTATTTTATACATATTAGTGCCCAGTGATGGATTGGAACCCTGTCCTGGGTGTATCTGCCCAGTGCCCGAAATGTTCTCCCCTGGATGGGCATGGGGAACCCTTCCGCGACCCTAATATAGGATAAAAGTGAAAGATAATGAATGAATGAATATACATATTAAGAGGAAGGCTTAGTGGTTAGCATGTTCTCCTCTCAGCGCTAGGGTTTCCAGGGTCAGATCCCAAACTAGGTGGAGTTTTCATGTTCTCCCCATTTCAATGTGGCTTTCCTTCAGGTTCTCCGGTTTCTTCCCACAGTCCAAAAACATGGATTCTATGTAAATTGAATGCTCTAAATTGCCCCATATAGAGTGTGTATGTGTGAGTGAGTGTATGCTCAGTAATTAGATTGGCGCCCTGTCCTGGGTCTATCTGCCCAGCACCCGAAACATTCTCCCCTGGATGGGCATGGGACCCCCCCCCCCCCCGCGACCCTAGTAGAGGATAAAGCAGAAGATAGTGAACTTTTGCCACTTATGCCCCACAGGTTTCCTCCGGGTTCTCCGGTTTCCTCCCACATTCCATGTACTCCCCGTGTCCACGTGAGTTTCCTCCGGGTTCTCCGATTTGTTTCCTCCCACAGTCCAAAAACATGGACCAAGGTCAATTGAATGCTCCAAATTACCCCATATAGAGTGTGTCTGTGTGAGTGAGTGTGTGCCCAGCGATAGATTGGCACCCTGTCCTGGGTGTATCTGCCCAGCGCCCGAAATGTTCTCCCCTGGATGGGCATGGGGACCCCCCCCCACGACCCTAGTAGAGGATAAAGCTGACGATAATGGATGGCTTAATTAATGGCCTTTGAGTATGTTTGTTTTACATCATGCTCATGCAGAAAAGCAGAATTCCAATTTTCTCCGAGAAAACTTCGGTAAAGCACCTTAACTGCATCTCTGGCACGGGAGACTAACATTAGAGGTGTTTTTTTTTTTTCCCCTAACTCTGGCCGTGGGTCGGCTGACCCCTTCAAGGGGTTCATTTCACCCAGAATGATGGCGACTGATTGGCAGCATCCATGAAGGTGAAGCAAGGTGAACGGAGGCAAAAACGAGCTTCCACCTTTTCCCAGCCTTCTCTCCACCGGCCCTGGGAGCTGAGAGGCCATGGACACTGTATAAATCATAGCAAACGGCTGACAGCGAATTAGTCTGTGCTGCAAGTTTTAAACTCGGACTTAAATGTGACATGAAAAGCAGGGATTTCACTCAGTGGGAAAATACTGAAGCTATGCGAATAAAATAGAATAAAATAAAATAAAAAAAACCTGTTAATGCGTACATTAAACTTTAAAGTAACATTTTACCTACATCGGGTACATTTACATTTTACATTTGGTCATTTATTGGACGCTTTTAACCAAAGCGACTTACAAGGTGAGCACAGGGTTAATCACAACATCCCTGGAGCAATGAGAGTTAAGGGTCTTGCTCAAGGACCCACATTGGTAACTTCAGTGGATCTGGGATTTAAACCCCCAACCTTCAGATTGAAAGCCCAACGTCTTAACCACTGAGCTACCATGGTATTCATAATGCATTATAAGTACATTTATAAAGTATTCATAATAATTCATAACACTTGTTGTAAGCATTTGTTATCGTCCATAGATGTACATAACCATACTCTTAAACTGTTATAACAACATACCATAAGGCTTTATAACACAAAGTGGCATAATGCATTATAAATGATATATTTGAACTGTTCATCAGCTTATTAAAGCCTTATAACATTTGTGTTTAACAAACGCTTTTCCTAAAAATGAGTTGCTCATAAATGTTTATAAAAGCTTACAAGCTCTAATTATGGGCATAAAGTAAAGTGTTGTCATTAATTAGCTCATTGTAAGGGACTGCATACATAGTAGTACATAATGCCTTATAAAAGCTTATAAATGCTCTTTACAGACTAAAGTGGAATCATCTTGTTTTAAGTAAGAATGTCCAAACATCCAAAGAATCAAAGGTTAAAATCAGTTCATATTATAATGCATTATGTCACTTTGCATAATGCATTATAACTGATATATTTTGAATGTTCATCAACTTATTATCAGAGACCAGCGACATAAAGTGGGTTTCCTCCGGGTTCTCCCATTTCCTCCCACAGTCCATCCAAAAACATGGATCAAGTCAATTGAATTCTCCTAATTGCCCCATACAGAGTGTGTCTGTGTGAGTGAGTGTGTGCCCAGCGATAGATTGGCGCCCTGTCCTGGGTGTATCTGCCCAGCGCCCTGAACGTTCTTCCCTGGGTGGGCATGGGGAACCCCCCGCTACACTAGTAGAGAATAAAGTGGAAGAAAATGGATGGATGTGTATATAGATATATTATTTATATATATTATTTATAAAAAATATATATATATAATACAAATTAGATTCAACTTTATTTCAATATATACATAATTTACATAAAGTGCTTTAATTACAGCCTTTTAATTAAATTCCTTAATTATATTCAAGACTTTAAATAGGACATTTCCAAACCTATTTGTGTGCTTAAGTTTGCTGTCTTATTATATGGTATAATTCAGAATTTATTGTTTAATCAATGATGTTAAGCCATAAACAGGCCCAAAGCACGATACTACCACCATCATGACTCACAGATGGAATGATGTTTTTTTTTTTCTCAAACACTTCTTATTTAAACCAAATGTTTTTTTTTTGTTGTTGTTTTTTCTCTTCACGCGATCTATTTTTTTTTTTTTTTTTTTTTTTTTGGAATGGAGTGCAGTGGCTTTCTCCTTGAAACCCTGTCATGCACATCATTGTTATTCAAGGTTCTGCTAATGGTGGGCTCCTGACCATTAACATTATCCCGTGTGAGAAAGGCCTTTATTCTTCGAGGTAACGTTGGGTTCTTTTGCGACCTCATGTCGTCCTCTTGGCATGGTCCTTGTTAGCTAATCACTCCCTGGGGGGCAATAGTGGTTTGGAGTTTCCTCCATCTATATCACCTGTCTGACTGGGAATTAGTTTAGTCTCTTTAAAGATGGTTTCCTGGCTTTGACTCTTATTTGCAAATCAGCTTTTTAATTCTTCTGCCACCTTAAGAGTCATTTTTAAACATGAAATTATTATTATTATTATTATTATTATTATTATTTATTTTGTTGATATTTTAAATGTTGCTGGCATTTAAATGGACAAGTCAACACTGGGGTTGCATTAATAGTGTTTGTCCAAAATCCAGGACATGTTCTCTGATCTAGACATCTACAGAAGTAACAAAACTAACTAATAAAGCAATACGGCATTTGAGGTTGTGCATGATTGTGAATAAAACACTGGAAAATGGTGCTGTGGGGTGTGGTATCTCAGTGGTTGGGGTGTTGGGCTGTTAATCAGAAGGTTGTGGGTCCAAATCCCAGGTCCATTGAAGTTACCAATGTGGGTTCTTGAGCAAGACGTATAATCGTCATTGATTCAGGGTGGGGGCGATACGTGGCTTAGTGGTTAGCACGTTCGCCTCACAGCGTTAGGGATTCACGGTTCGAATCCCAATCTGGGTGGAGTTTCCATGTTCCTCCCACAGTCCAAAAACATGGATTAAGGTCAACTGAATTCTCCAAATTGCCCCATATAGAGTGTGTCTCTGTGAGTGAGTAGCGCCGCAACGTTCTCCCCTGGATGGGCATGTGACCCTAGTACAGGATAAAGCAGAAGATAATGGATGGATAATTGTTCAGGGTGGCACAGTGGCTTAGTGGTTAGCATGTTCTCCTCTCAGCACTAGGGATTCCCGGTTCGAATCCCAATCTGGGTGGAGTTTCCATGTTCTCCCCTTGTCCGCGTGGGTTTCCTCCGGATTCCTCCCACAGTCCAAAAACATGGATCAAGGTCAATTGAATTCTCCAAAATTGCCTCATGGAGTGTGTCTGTGTGAGTGAGTGGGTGCCCAGTGATAGATTGGGTATCCTGGGTACCCGAAACGTTCTCCCTCGTGACCCTAGTACAGGATAAAGCAGAAGATAATGGATGGATGGATGGATGGATGGATTGATTGATTCATGGTGCCACATCAACCCCGTGTTCCAACCCCAACCAAGTAGGGCAACCTGTAGGTGGCTTCTGCTTAATGACCAAATTCCCAAAAAAGCCCAATTGTTCTTGTATAATTTAATTAATTCTCTTTAGTCTCTTTGCCAAGCTTTTTTTCTTTATTTAATGGGAGTCGAACACTTGGACGGCTTGCCGACAATACAGTTGGTCGGGTGGGTGGTCAGATACTTCCTTACACTCCAGCAGTTCAGTATGTCCTTCCAGCACGTCTTTGGTTTGTGTGATGAAATCAGAGTTCCCTGAGAAAATTCACAGTCATGGGGAGGACATGAAGACACAAAAAGGACCTTTGTCAGCTCTGCCCAGGAATCAAACTAAGGACCAAGCAGTTCACAGTCGTTCTTTCTTGTGCCTCATTGGCCAAACGGTCCGAATTAACATTTTATTTCTGAAACAAATACCCAATTTTGATATTGTATGCGTGCTGTATGTCAGGCCTGTGCTCAAAAGCATCTTATACACTGCAGAGTATGGCAGTTTTTTTTTTATCCTGTGTGGTATATTCCACCTTAAACTCTGATCATGTTATCGACATGGCCCGTTCTGGCAGATTCCTCCTTTACAACATCAGGAAGATCAGACCTTTCTTGACTGAACATGCTACCCAGCTGTTAGTTCAAGCCCTCGTCCTATCCCGGCTTGATTATTGTAATGCATTGCTTGCCGGTCTCCCAGCTTCCACAATCAGACCTCTACAACTGATTCAGAACTCTGCAGCCCGACTCGTGTTCAACCAGCCCAAGAGAACTCATATCACTCCACTACTCCCCTCTCTCTCCATTGGCTCCCAGTAGCTGCTTGCATTCAGTACAAGGCACTGACTCTGGCCTACAGGGCAATCTCTGGATCTGCCCCCTCTTACCTTCACTCTAGATTTTCAAAATACACTCCGGCTCGTTCACTTTGTTCCAGTGATGATTGTCGCTTGGTGGTTCCACTACATCAAGGAGCTAATTCTCACTTTGTGACGTTTACCACTGCAACATGGTGGAACCATCTTCCCAACTCTGACCGTAAGGCAGAATCACTTGGCATTTTTAAGAAACTACTGAAAAGGCATCTTTTTAACAAATACCTGTTGTAAGAAAGGGCGGCACGGTGGCTTAGTGGTTAACATGGTCCCCTCTCAGCGCTCGGGATTCCTGGTTCGAATCTGGGTGGAGTTTCCATGTTCTCCCTGTGTCCACGTGGGTTTCCTCCGGATTCTCCGGTTTCCTCCCACAGCCCCAAAACATGGACCAAGGTCAATTGAGTTCTCCAAATTGCTCCATATAGAGTGTGTTTGTGTGAGTGAGTGTGTGCCAAGTGATATACTGTATTGGTGCCCTGTCCTGGGTGTATCTGCCCAGCGCCCGAGACGAACCCCAACGCCACCCTAGCAGAGGATAAAGTGGAAGATAATGGATGGGATGGATGGATGTTGTAAAAAAAAAAATAATTAATTAATAAAAAAAATTGGGGAGGGGTGCAGGAACAGATAACGATCAGGTTTGATAATTCTACATTGTAGCTGATTTTCTCCATAACTACTGACTAGTGGTGTTCTCAATCGTAAGACGCTTTGGATAAAAGCGTCTGCTTAATGACTAAATGTAAATATAATGTAATATTTAGTGTAAAATACTATGTTGTCCAGTGCAGATTCATTGTTTGGTGCCTAGTGTTGACAAACTAGGCTTTTGCGTAAGTAGACACAGACGATGAGATTGGAATTATTTAAATGTTCACCTCAAGCATCAAAGTTGCCGAAAATGAGAAGCAACAAACTATTAGCTAGACTTTAACCCTATTGAAATGCGTGACATTTTGATAGCTGTGCATGAATGAACGCCCACAAACATCATCGATTCCGAGCAATCTGGTGAAAAAGAGTGGGCCACATTTTCTACGGAACAATGTGAGAGGCTGATTAAAAGAGATAATGAGTATTTTATATTATTGTCTTCTAAAGATTGTTCAAAAAAATGGGTTTGTTTTTACAAACTACTCACACACTATTAGATAGCGGGAATTTAGAGCAGCCAGTTGACCTTGAATCCATGGTTTTGGACTGTGGGGGGAAACCAGAGAACCAGGAGGGAACCCAAATGGATGCAGGGAGAACATTGCAACTCCACCCAGATCGGGATTCGAACCTGGATCGCCAATGCGTAGGGGCAAAGGTGCTAACCACTAAGCCAGCTTGCCACCTACAAATGAAATAATATATTAAAATGTATCTATACTAGGGTGATACGGTGGCTTAGTGGTTATCCCATTCGCCTCTTAGCGCTAGTGATTACTCAGTTATACTCACAACAGGGCTTCAATGGCTCTCTCTCTCTCTCTCTCTCTCTCTCTCTCTCTCTCTATATATATATATATATATATATATATATATATATATATATATATATATAAATATTTTTTTCTGTTTTCTGTCAGTCAGTCTTCTTCCCACAAACTATACACCTCTCCTGTCACTAGAACATACAGAACTCTAGACTCTAGAGGTTGTCCATCCATCCATCCATTATCTTCCGCTTCATCCTCTACTAGGGTTGTAGGAGGGGTTCCCCATGCCCATCCAGGGGAGACGCTCACTCACACACACATACACACTAACACACTCTATATGGGGCAATTTGGAGAATGGAAACTCCACCCAGATGGGGATTCGAACAGGGAATCCCTAGCGCTGAGAGGCGGACGTGCAAACCACTAAGCCACGGTGCCGCCCCTCTAGAGGTTATATTTACCTAAATTAATTCCATGTTAACAATGAAGTCTTAATACTGAGTTTATGACTGGTGAATGAAGCTAAGCTATAGTGATAATTATAGAATTAAATTGTGAGTATAAACATAGCAGGGTGTGTGGGGGGGCGGCACGGTGGCTTAGTGGTTAGCACGTTCTCCTCTCAGCACTAGGGGTTCCTGGTTCGAATCCCCATCTGGGTGGAGTTTCCATGTTCTTCCCGTGTCTGCGTGGGTTTCCTCCGGGTTCTCCGGTTCACTCCCACCGTCCAAAAACATGAATCAAGTCAATTGAATTCTCAAAATTGCCCCATATAGAGTGTGTCTGTGTGAGTGAGTGTGTGCCCAGCGATGGATTGGCGCCCTGTCCTGGGTCTATCTGCCCAGCACCCGAGACGTTCTCTGGATGGGCATGGGGAAAACCACAGCGACCCTAATAGTGGATAAAGCGGAAGATAATGGATGAATGAAAGGGTGTGTGGGGTTTATGTAAGTTCAAGTAATTTATTTATATAGCGCTTTTTACAATAGTACATTGCCACAAAGCAGCTTTACAGTGTTATAACCCCAAAGAGCAAGCCGAAGTGACAGTGGCAAGAAAAAACTCCCTGTTATGTTGTTATCTCAAGGAAGAAACCTTGTGAGGACCAAGACTCATTGGGTTCATTTTGCTACTTTGTGTTATAAAGCCTTATGTCAACTTGGAATACCAATTCATCACAATGATTATGATTATAACATCTACGTCCATTACCAAAGACTTATGACAAATGTTTATAAAGCATAATGAATACTTTATAAATTCATTAAGAAGCTTTATAAATGCATTAAGAAGACTGGGTTCATAGAGAGTGTTCCCAAAATGAGTGAGATTTATAGATTGACTTGCTGTAACAAAAGCCCCTGAGGCTTATAAGGGCTTATAAAGAAGACACCTATTTTAATAAGTGTAGACATTTGTCAGAACACATTGTGCTATAGGAATGCGCAGTCTTTTTAGCTAGTGCGCAAAAAAGAATTCTTGCTCTCTTTGGTCGCCGTGAGGCCGAGCGAGGGGGGAAAAAATAGATCTCTGATATGCTTTCTGCTTAAAGCATCGTCTTCAAAGAGTTATTACCTTTATTAAAAGCACTGACACACTGCCTTATATATATCCACCTTCTCGCGCACCGGCAAGACAATTTTCTTTTCTTAAATAAACTGTCATGCTAGCTTTAATTTATTGATGCCACCCCCATTGCGGGAGAAGGAGGGCTGATATAAACCATGTATATGTGAGATTGGTAATTGTAGCTTTAGTCTGCTTGAGTAGAACAAATGCATCTCGCTCATGGCTGTGCTAATGTGATAAAGGGAAAATTGGCTGTTCGTCAGCCGCCTGCTCTGCTGCGTAATGCTTGGCATTCAGCAGAAGTGTCCGGCTCCAGCCACCTCGGATGCGTCTGCAATAAAATCCCAATGGCCGTATGATTATATTTCAAACGACCGGCTGAGGTAGCCGGGGCGCGCCGTGGTACACGGGACGGTACAACAAATTACATATATTTTTGTCGCCTCATTTCAATCATAGGTATTGATGAAGCTCACCCTCAATGTAAATAGAAACCTATTTGTGTGTATGTGTATGTGTGTGTGTGTGTATGTGTGTGTGTGTGTAAACAGCTAGACAGGTTAGGCTTGGCAGGTATCAGCAACATGCTTTTAAAAACCAGGGATTGCCTGCGCTGATACCCTCATCCGGAGTGGAATATTTCTTGGGACCCTGACAGCTAGTCTTGCACCGAAATGGAAAGGGCTTTATCATGAGGCGCTTTGTCACTCAGCCTGGTGAATGGGCTCAGGGCTCATATGTATGCCCTGGTTTATGGGGGAGGTCAAAAGGGCAAAGCATCATTTCTGATATTAAGCTGTGGTGTTTTCGGCTAGATATATTTAAAAAAAAAAAAAAAAAAATTGTGAGTTTTATTCCTGGATTACCCTTTTTTGCCACCACCGTACCGACCGATCTGCTTTTTATTGTATAACCAAACAACCTGTAACACTTTCTATGTATCTGGTACATTTATAATGCTTTATAAGGTATTCATCACGCTTTATAACATCTGTCATAAGCCTTTGTTAATGGACATCGATGTTGGTAATCATACTCATGATTTATTTTAATAATTTGACATAAGGCTGTATAACACAAAGTGACATAATGCATTATAAGGGCATTTATAAAGCTTCACAAAGTATTCATAATGCTTTATAACGTTTGACATAAGCCTTTGTCAATGTACATAGATGTTCATAATCACTCGTAAAGTGTTAGAACAATTTGACATAAGGCTTTATAACACAAAGTGACATAATGCATTATAATCAGAACTTATTTCAACTTTTGATTATTTGGATGTTTCGACTTTCTTACTTCAAACAAGATGATTACACTTTAGTTAAAGTCTGTAAAGAGCATTTTTAAGCTTTTATAAGGCATTATGTAGTACTATGTATGCAGTCTCTTTCAAAGAGGTAAATAACGATGACACTTTACTTTATGCCTGTAAAGAGAGCTTATAAGCTTTAATAAACAGTTATGAGCACTTACAGTCATTTGCAGGAAAATCATTCTTATAAGGCTTTATGTCGCTGGTCTCATTAATAAGTTGATGAACTGTTAAAATATATACTTTATAATGCATTATGTCACTTTGTGTTATAAAGCCTTATGGCATGTTCTTATATCGCTTCATGAGTATGGTTATGTACATCTATGGACATTAACAAAGGCTTATGGCAAGTATTTTAAAGCATTATGAATATGTTATAAAGCTTATTAAATTAAATGCATATTATAATGCATTATGAATACCAGATTTACCATGTTACCATTATCTCTTTGAAAGTGACTGCGTACATAGTAGTACATAATGCCTTATAAAAGCTTATAAATGCTCTTTACAGACAGAATGTCAAAACATCCAAAGAATCAAATGTTTCAATGAGTTCATATTATAATGCATTATGTCACTTTATAACAAAGTCTTATGTCAACTTGTTATAACACTTTATAAATATGATTTTCAACATCTATGTACATTAACAAAGGCTCATGACAAATGATATAAAGTGTAAATAAATCTTTATAAATGCACTTAAGTAATGCATTATGAATACCAGATTCATAGAAATATTTAATGTGACAGTTGATTCTATAAATTGAACCATATTGACCTTATTCTTTTGAAATTTAGAAGTATGATTTGTCTAGTACTGCTACTTAAGTTAATTTAATGATTTTATTATGAATGCATTTTAATGTTTACTGTACTGGACTGCAGTGAGCGGAGGTGAAATGGTAGTTATGCAGGATGCAGAATGGGACCATCTGATCTGGACCTCTGAGTGCTCATTTACAGCTTGAATGGCATGACGGATAGATTTAGAAATGGCAAAGGCAATGTTACAGGAATTCTAAACCTTAAAAGGCTTCGTTTGCTGTTCTTTAGTTCTGGTTCTCTCGCATCAATCAGGATAGTTGTGCTCACTATTACTGTAAAAGCATTTTTTGTGGATTTGTAAACATGACCCTACACTGCAAGTCTTATATTTATTTACTTATATTACAGTTATTACATTTTCTAGCAAATTCTGTTACCCAAATGCACTGACCATAAATGCTCTGGTCGGAAAACCAGGATCAGCTTTCAAAATGTCAGCATCTGCTAATTAAAAAATTGCTAACTGACTGGAGAATACGCACTTTTGCGGCGCTTATCTTTTTTTTTTTTTTTTTGAAGGTGCAGTCTCATGATACTGAATTACAGAGTCATCACCAACTTACACATCTCATAAATTTATTCATTCATTATCTTCCTCTTAATCCTCTACTAGGGTCATGGGTAGATACACCCAGGACAGGGCACCGATCTAACATTGGGCACACTCACTCACACACTCACTCACACAAACACACTATATGGGGCAATTTGGGGAATTCTATTGATCTTGATCCATGTTTTTGCACTGTGGGAGGAAACCACAGAACACGGAGCAAACCCACGCGGACACAGGGAGAACATGGAAACTCCACCCAGATTGGATTTGAGTCGAAACTGGATCCCCTAAGCCACCGTGCCGCCCCTCACATTTATCCACAGGGAATGAATTATTCATTCATTCATTCATTATCTTCCGCTTTATCCTCTATTAGGGTCGCGGTGGGGTTCCCCATGCCCATCCAAGGGAGAACGTCTCTGGCGCCGGGCAGATACACCCAGAACAGGGCGCCAACCTATCGCTGGGCACACGCTCACTCACACAAACACACTCTACATGGGGCAATTTGGAGAACTCAATTGGCTTGATCCATGTTTTTGGACTGTGAGAGGAAACCGGAGAACCCGGAGGAAACCCACACGGACATGGGGAGAACATGTAAACTCCACCCAGGTGGGGATTCGAACCGGGAATTCCTAGCGCTGAGAGGCGAACGTGCTAACCACTAAGCCACCGTGCCGCCCTGGGAATGAATTAATTCCAGTAAATATATATATATTTATTTATTTATTTATTTATGACCTGATTTGCATTGTTTGTGTTGGTGGGCGCACCCTTAACATACATCCGAGTTCCTGATTGGATGACACTCAAACAGCCCGCCTCTCCCCGATAACAGACACAGCCGTCCACTGTCGGATTATAAAACACACGTTATAAAACTGCAGTCTGAATTTTAATAACAATGCGGGACAACGTCTCAATTTGCGGGACGCCTGAAAAGAATTGAAATTGCGTGACTGTCCCGCACAAAACGGGACATCTGGTCACCCTACTTCCATTCATGCATCCATCCATTCATTATCTTCCACTTAATACTCTACTAGGGACGTGGAGGGGTTCCCCATGCCCATCCAGGGGAGAACATCTCAGACACTGGGTGGACACACCCAGGACAGGGTGCCAATCTATCACTGGGCTCACTCACTCACACACACACACACACACACACTCACACAGACACACTCTATATGGGGCAATTTGGAGAATTCATTTGACCTTGGTCCATGTTTTTGGACTGTGGGAGGAAACCGGAGAACCCGGAGGAAACCCACGCGAACACGTGGAGAACATGGAAACTCCACCCAGATTGGGAATCGAACCGGGAATCCCCAGCGCTGAGAGGAGAACATGCTAACCTATAAAGACAATTCAATCTTTTTAATTGTCTTTGTTGTGTTGCAGTGTATTATAGTTGTGATACCTGAATACTTTTTTATTTCTTTATTTTTCTTCTGCCCTAGAGTTAGTGTTTAGCTAGTGTTTGTTTGCTTGTGGATAATGCTTACAATGTGAACGATAAATGGCAAAAAATTGCTAAAGGTGAAACGGAATAGACTAAGCTGAATATTAGAAAGAAAAATATGGCGACGGCTCCATAAATCTTTTTCCGGTGGCTCCTTTGCAGATAAATAGGACAAAGCACTTCACACTTCATTTACATCACTCTGACGTGGTCTTTAGATCTTAAGCAGCAAGTCATTGGGCTGGTTTGAAATTTTCAGAATGGCTTCTTGACAGTCTTCAATCAGCATCAATCAGCATGATAGAGTGCGGCTTAAGGATCCTTGAGACAGCCAGTTGTCTAGCGTTTTTTTTTTTTTTTTAATATATATATATATATATTTTTTATCCTTCTAGATTTCTTTTGCTGTACTTCCTTCAACCTTCGTAGCTTTTTTTTTTTTTTTTTGGAGGAAGCTCATGTAAGTGCAATAGTAAGTCTCTGTTTTCAATGAGTTGCAAATTTCCAAAGTGTAGGCAAGGAGTAAATAATAATAACATATTTATTTAAAAGGTTCCTTGGCATATTGTGTATTAATTATTAAGATTTTAATAAAAAAATTTAAAGAATTGGACATTTTACTACAGCTATTATTATGTTTCTTTTTCCAAAAAAAGTGAACGTGACCTCCGCTCTTAATTTTAAAACAAGCCAACCAATGTATGGGACTGCAAACTTTTATTATATTATAAAGTTGAATTGCTAAACAAAAACAAATCCCAATCCAAAACATGGATCAAGGTCAATTGAATTCTCCAAATTACCCCATATAGAGTGTATTTGTGTGAGTGAGTGAGTGCCCAGTGATAGATTGGTGCCCTATCCTGGGTGTATCTGCCCAGTGCCCAAAACGTTCTCCCCTGGATTGGCATGGGGAACCCCCTGCGACCCTAGTATTTGTATTTTACTGTTTTATGTTACTTATGTTAGTAATTACAGTCTAATATTTTAGTTACATTTCTCTTGGCCTGCAGGTTCATAGCACCAGTCTAAGCCTATTTCTTAATGGACAAGAAGAGGATGGCACAGCTTTTGACAGCCGAACTCTAATAGGTCCAGTTGCTGATATAACCTCAGAGGCCATCGTTTGGATTGGAGAGTACACTGAAGGTACGGGTAACTTTAAAGATTACATAAGCAAGTTGCTATGTATACAATACTTGTAAAATAAATTTTAAGTGATTGAATTTTTCTCAGGGCGGCACGGTGGCTTGGTGGTTAGCACGTTCGTCTCTCAGCGCTAGGGATTCCTGTCGAAACCCCATCTGGGTGGAGTTTCCAGGTTCTCCCCATGTCCGTGTGGGTTTCCTCCGGGTTCTCCGGTTTCCTCCCACAGTCCAAAAACATGGATCAAGTCAATTGAGTTCTCCAAATTGCCCCATATAGAGTGTGTTTGTGTGAGTGAGTGTGTGCCCAGCGATAGATTGGTGCCCTGTATCTGGGTGTATCTGCCCAGCGCCCAAAACATTCTCGCCTGGATGGGCATGGGGAACCCCCCCGCGACCCTAATATAGAACAAAGCGGAAGATAATGAATGAATGAATTTTTCTCTTACTGTCTAAAATTTTAACTTTATCCATCTTTATTTTGATTTGAGAAAATAATTATATAAAGTGACACATTTTGCACATAACAATCTCATAAATTCATTAATTTATTCGTTATTTTCCGCTCAATCCTCTATAAGTGTCACGGGGATCCCAATGCTATGCAATCGGGGAGAACGGTTTGGGCGTTGGCCTAGGCACACTCACTCACACAGACACACACACACTATATGGGGCATTTTAGAGCATTTACTTTAAATCCATGCTTTTGGACTGTGGGAGGAAGTCTGAAGAAAACCCATGCAGAAACGGGGAGAACATGGAAACTCCACCCAGATTGGGATTTAAACCTGAATATTCACTCATCCATTATCTTCCACTTTATCCTATATTATGGTCCCGGGGGGGGGGGGGTGGTTTCCACATGCCCATCCAGGGGAGAAGGTTTCGGGCGCTGGGAAGATACACCCAGGACAGGGTGCCAATCTATTGCTAGGTACACACTCACTCACCCAGACACACTCTATATGGGGGGGGGGCTATTTTGAGCATTCAATTTACCTTGAATCCATGTTTTTGGACTGTGGGAGGAAACCGAGAAGCAGGATGAACCCCATGGGACGAACATGGAAACTTCATCCAGTTTGGGATTCGAACTGTGAATCCTAAAAGCCATATTTCAACTATTGTTTTGTGTGTGTGTATATATAAATCCTTCCTTCCATTGTCTTCCGCTTTATCCTCTATTAGGGCCACGGGGGGGGGGGGGGGGGGGGGGGGGGGGGGGGGTGTTCCCCATGCCCATCCAGGGGAGAACGTTTCTAATGTGTGGGAGGAAACCAGAGAACCCGGAGGAAACCCACGCGGACACGAGGAGAACATGGAAACCACCCAGATTGGGATTCGAACCAGGAATTTCTAGCGCTGAGAGATTAACGTGCTAACCACTAAGCCGCCCTATAGATATATTCATTCATTCATTCATTATCTTCCGCTTTATCCTCTATTAGGGTCGCGGTGGGGTTTCCCATGCCCATCCAGGGGAGAACGTCTCTGGCGCTGGGCAGATACACCCAGGACAGGGCGCCAATCCATCGCTGGGCACACACTCACTCACACAGACACACTCTATATGGGGCAATTTTGAGAATTCAATTGACTTGATCCATGTTTTTGGACTGTGGGAGGAAACCGGAGAACCCGGAGGAAACCCACGCAGACACGGGGAGAACATGGAAACTCCAGCCAGATGGGGATTCGAACCGGGAATCCCTAGTGCTGAGAGGAGAACATGCTAACCACTAAGCCACCATGCCGCCCCTATATATATATATATATATATATATATATATATATATATATATATATATATATATATATACATTTATTTATTTATTTTTGTTCTTGCTGCTACTGGTGGCATCGATCTATCTATTTTCTTAAATGTAAACAAAAATACACCATACAATGACAAAGCCTCCTATACATTGCTTTACAGTTCATAAGGAATAATGATGTTACGCCGTTAAATACCAACGAAGGACATGTGATGAAGGCACAGACATGTGCACGGGCTTTTTTATATTCCGAAGCTGCGCTTTGATATCCTGGATTTCAGAAGTAATGTGACACTGGCCATTACTAAGCTGTATTTGGGGGGAAATACATTCCATTAATGCTACCCTTAATTTAATTTAATTTATACATACAGCATTTTCTTTTTAGCCGAATTGGAAGCAGGAAAAGGCCACACTAATCTGCAAAGGTGCCACATTTTTTCATTACAGAAATATCCATAAGCCAGCAACTAATCAAATCTAGGGGTTTATATAGGGCAAGGGTGACCATATGGCCACACATAATCTGTTCATAAATGAGATGAGATGGGATTTATGCAATGCCCACAGGA
>JAFMOC010000261.1:592500-707500 GCA_019802505.1 Corydoras sp. C115
GCACATTGGTGACATACTGGTCACATTAGTGACATCACTGGTCACGTAGACAAACACACTCTATATGGTGCATTCAGTTTACCTTCAATGCATATTTTTGGACTATGGGAGGAAACCGGAGAACCTGGAGGAACCACGCGGACATGGGGAGAACATGGAAACTCCATCCAGATTGGGATTCAACCTCAATATTCATTCATTCATCCATTATCTTCCGCTTTATCCTCTACTAGAGTTGCAGGGGAAACTCCACCCAGATTGGGATTCGAACCTGGAATCCTAAAAGCCCTGTTTTTACTTCTGTTTTGTACTTTATTTTTGTTTTTGTATTATTACTTATTATTACTTATCATTAGGAAATCAGAGAACCTGGAGGAACCACATAGATATGGGGGAGAACATTGAAAACTCCACTCAGATTAAGATTTGAACCTTAAATTCAAACCTTTTTTTGTGTGTCCATTTTTTGGCGTTCCAGAGAGATCCAGGAGGTTTACTCAGGAAGCCTACCTTCTCTTCATGCCCAAACATTTTGTCGTTGCCCCCCAACTCACCCAAGAGTGCACCCTCTGGTGGAGAGATACTGCATTCCCAACGGTGTTGATGACACCACCAACAATCGTGTGCTCCGTCTTCACCTGCATGCCCACCCGCTGAATTACATAAACGACAATGACATTGGAACCGCTTGGGTCTCTTCCATTCTCTCCAACTCCGAAAAACTGGAACAGGGGGTTGATATTACAATAGACCTGGAGAGCGGACTGTACCAGGTATGGACGTTTTTTCTTTTTATGCAAACCATGCGGTACATTTATTAAGATGCATACACCCACCAGCCATTTTATCACGTAGACCCATATAGATGGACATTGTAGTTCTGCAATTCCATTCTGTTGTCCATATGTTTCTCTACATACTTTGTTAGTCCACTTTAGTATGTTCTCTGATGATCAGGACCCCCACTGAGAAGGTATTAGGGTGGTGGATGATTCTCAGTACTGCAGTGATACTGACATGGTGGTGCAGGTGTGTTAGTGTGTGGATCAGACACAGCAGTGCTGCTGAATAGAGAACAGAACACCAATCAGAACATACAGGTGTCTGATCTACTCGTACCATTATCCACCACCCTAATAATACCTGCTCTGTGGGGGTCCTCATCATCAGAGAACATACTAAAGCAGACTAACAAAGTATGTAGAGTAAGTAGAGAACCAGATGGACTACAGAATGGAATTGTAGAACTACAAAGTCCATCTTTATGATCAGTGGAGAAACAATACTGTTTTTTTTTACAATGCTGTTCGATTTATAAATCTGGTGGCTATTAAAAATAATGCGGATTTTATAAAGATATATTATCTAAATGTTAGTATTTAAGATCTGATGAAAATATAAGGATTCAACATATGAGAAAAGTAATCAAGGTGTTACCATCCATCTACTATCCACCCTCTACTAGGGTCATAGGGGGGTTCCACGTGCCAATCCAGGGGAGAACGTTTCGGGCGCTGGGCAGTTACACCCAGGACAGGGTCCCAATCTATCTCTGGGCACACATTCACTCACACAGTCACAAACACACTCTATATGGGGCAATTTGGAGAATTCAATTGACCTTAATCCATGTTTTTGGACTGTGGGAGGAAACCGGAGAACCAGAAGGAAACCCACGCGGACACGGGGAGAACAGGGAAACTCCACCAAGATTGGGATTTGAACCGGGAACCCCTAGTGCTGAGAGGCGAACGTGCTAACCACTAAGCCACCGTGCCGCCCCAAGGTGTTACCCTAAGCCATTTATATTAAAGTAAAAATAAATAAATAAAATACAACATTGAATATTAGATATAGAATAAAATATAAAATCACAAATATAAAATCTAGCAGCAGTATTAAATCTAAAAATATAAATCTAAAATCTAAATAATATATAATATAATAATATAATATAATATATATAATGGCGGCACAGTGGCTTAGTAGTTAACACGTTCCCCGTTCGAATTGCAATCTGAGTGGAGTTTCCATGTTCTCCCCGTGTCCACGTGGGTATCCTCTGGGTTCTCTGTTTTTTTTCCCACAGTCCAAAAACATGGATTAAGGTCAATTGAATTCTCCAAATTGCCCCATTTAGAGTGTGTGCATGTGTGTGTCTGAGTGAGTGAGTGTGTGCCCAGTGATAGATTGGCGTCCTGTCCTGGGTGTATCTGCCCAGCGCCCGAAATGTTCTCCCCTAGTTATGGGGAACCCCCCGCCCCCGTGACCCTAGTAGAGGATAAAGTGGAAGATAATGGATTGATGGATGGATGGATTATATATAATAAATAATATATAAAATAGAGCAGGAATAAAATATTATATATAGTTGCAAGATATAATGTAATCAATCAAATTAACGGCTCAGAAAATAAAAATAGAATATATATAAATATAATATCTATGTAATGTTTCCTCTATAATTTTTATTTCCGAGGTAACAAACAAAAAATTGTTCTTTCTTAATAAGAGATTTAGGAAATCCTTGTACTTATGATCTGAACACACTGGGAATATTTGGTGGACTGCATGAAAACGTTTGAATAACATTTTTTGCTCCATTCCTGTGATACAAAAGTGCGGAATTGAGCTGTGTCTCTTAATTTCTACTCATTTAAAGCATTATAAAGTAAAAATATACTATTAATTGTATTCTTCTTTCACCTATTACATGATTAATTTTAGATATAGATATAGAATAAAATATCAAATCAGGACTATAATATATAGCAGCAGTATAAAATATAAAAATATAAATCTAAAATATGAAAAAAAAAATAGCAGGAATAAAATATAAAAATCTAAATAAACATATATAATATAATAAATAATATATAATATACGGCAGGAATGAAAAATTTAATATAGTTGCAATGTATAATGTAATAAATCAAATTGATGGCTCAGAAAATAAAAATATAATATATATAAATATAATATCTATGTAATGTTTCCTCTATAATTTTTATTTCCGAGGTAACAAACAAAAAAATTGTTCTTTCTTAATAAGAGATTTAGGAAATCCTTGTACTTATGATCTGAACACACTGGGAATATTTGGTGGACAGCATGAAAACGTTTGAATAACATTTTTTTGCTCCATTCCTGTGATACAAAAGTGCGGAATTGAACTGTGTCTCTTAATCTCTTCTCATTCAAAGCATTATAAAGTAAAAATATATTATTAAATGTATTTTTCTTTCACCTATTACATGATTAATTTTAGATATAGATATAGAATAAAATATCAAATCAGGACTATAATATATAGCAGCAGTATAAAATATAAAAATATAAATCTAAAATATGAAAAAAAAAATAGCAGGAATAAAATATAAAAATCTAAATAAACATATATAATATAATAAATAATATATAATATATGGCAGGAATGAAAAATTTTATATAGTTGCAATGTATAATGTAATAAATGAAATTGATGGCTCAGAAAATAAAAATATAATATATATAAATATAATATCTATGTAATGTTTCCTCTATAATTTTTATTTCCAAGGTAACAAACAAAAAAATTGTTCTTTCTTAATAAGAGATTTAGGAAATCCTTGTACTTATGATCTGAACACACTGGGAATATTTGGTGGACAGCATGAAAACGTTTGAATAACATTTTTTTGCTCCATTCCTGTGATACAAAAGTACAGAATTGAGCTGTGTCTCTTAATCTCTTCTCATTCAAAGCATTATAAAGTAAAAATATATTATTAAATGTATTTTTCTTTCACCTATTACATGATTACAACATTGTGGACTGTGGCTGAACGTATTTGTGAAGCTGCATTCAGGTGCCACGTCGTTTTTTTTGTTATTATTTGGAGGATTTGTTGCCAGTTTGTGCATCTGTTTATAAAAGCCCTCTCTAACTCAGAGCAGCACTCTTAGAAGAGTTAATCTTTTAGCAGGAGAGTTCACAAGGCTTATGTTTTTTTTTTTGTTTTAGCTCCCTGAACGGTTTTCACTTTGCAAATCCCGAGGCTTGGGACCATCTTGGCTGTTCAAAGAAATAACCAGATGCTAAATTATTTAAGACATAAAGAGAGGAACCAGGAGAAAACGGGTGCGTCCGGGCGTCTGCTTATGTTTGCGCTTGTGCATTCGAGAGTTCGTAAGATTCTTGAAGTTCCCCAGTCAGCCACATGGCTAAGCCACAAAAAAAAGGGTCCTGTGGTAAAGCACTAGTGGATTTTCACATGGCTCTTCTCAACAGCAGATAAAATGCACCGTCGCAGCCTTTGAAGCAGCCACTTAGTCAAAGCTGGCAAGCGTTGGTCCACAAAACCCTTCAGAATTAGCTACAGAGAGAAGGATGGAAGTGGGACCAAAGCAGGACACTGGCCTGCTTCAAGCCGATCTTCAGAGCGCCGGTGCACTCAAGAAGTCAGACTGTGGTGGTGCTGATAGTAGATAATCCACTGCTGTTAAGTATTTCATGCATATTCCACCCTGTGTAGGGATTTAGCATGCTCTCGCTCGCTCTCGCAGGTTTTTTATGTGATTCTCCAGTTCCGGAGCCTGCGGCCCGAAGCCGTGCGCGTTCGAAGGAAGGCCGGCGACACGACGCCATGGCGGGACTGGCAGTACCTGGCCAAGAACTGCAGCTTTTTTGGGATGGAGAATAATGGGCCTTTGGTAAACCCAGACTCGGTTAACTGCATCCAATTTCCAAGGTACTAGTTATTCAAACAGTTAATACTTATGGATTTCTATAAATATATATAATATATAATACACAACTACAACTATAAATATAATATAGAGTACTCAAGTATAAATATTATATATGGTGGCTTAGTGGTTAGCACATTCTCCTCTCAGCGCTAGGGATTCCCGGTTCGAATCCCAATCTGTTTCCCAATCTGTTTCCATGTTCTCTCCCATGTCCTCGTGGGTTTCCTCCGTGTTCTCCGGTTTCTTCCCACAGTCCAAAAACATGGATCAAGTCAATTGAATTCTCCAAATTGACCCATATAGAGTGTGTTTGGGTGAGTGAGTGTGTGTCCAGTGATGGAATAGTGCCCTGCCCTGGGTGTATCTGCCCAGCGCCTGAAACGTTCTCCCCTGGATGGGCATAGGGACCCCCCCCCCCCCCCCCCCCCCCCCGACCCTAATATAGGATAAAGTGGAAGATGATGGATGTATGGGATCAGGAACAAATGGGACAAGATGAAGTAATTTCTTTTTAGAGCGCTTTATATAATAGTACATTGTCACAAAGCAGCTTTACAGTGTCATAAGCCTTTAAAACCCCAAATAGCAAGCCGAAGAGACTGTGGCAAGAAAAAACTCCCTGTTATGTTGCTATCTTAAGGAAGAAACCTTGTGAGGACCAGGGCTCAGTGGGGGACTCATCCTCCTTGAGCGGCCGACTTCCGGCAGTCACTGGTTGCAACAGGTTTCTAGCCAAGTTTAAGTCCTTACATTTATAAATGTAATCTGATCTAATTTAATCTGATGTTTTCTTTCTGTTTTGCTTTTTCTTGTTTTATTACTGCATTAGGGCGGCACGGTGGCTTAGTGGTTAGCATGTTCTCCTCTCAGCGCTAGGGATTCCTGGTTTGAATTCCGATCTGGGTGAAGTTTCCATGTTCTCCCCGTGTCAATGTGGGTTTCCTCCGAGTTCTCCGGTTTCCTCCCACAGTCCAAAAACATGGATCAAGGTCAATTGAATTCTCCAAATTGCCCCATATAGATTGTGTGAGTGAGTGACTCATCCTCCTTGAGCGGCCGGGCAGCATCAACAGTGTAGGACACTAATGTAGGACCTGTATTTATCAATTGAAAACTATATAAGTCCATTGAGGGCGTCCTGCAGGACACCAGTCCAATAGAAATCCAGGTTCCATCCTGTAATCATCGTAGGTGCAGAGCCATGGATGCAGAGCTGAAGACACCTCCAGGAAACTAGCCTGCAAATCCCAGTTCCACTCCTTAACCCTTATTGCTCCGGGGGTGCTATACCAACCCTGTGATCTGACCCCAACCATCAGGTTGGGATACTTGGAAGTCGCTTTGGATAAAAGCTTCTGCCAAATAACCAAATGCAAATGCATGCAAATGCAGGTATGAGACTTGTACCTCATTAAATGGTCGGTGAACATATAATATTAAATTAGTTCTATAAAATGGAGAGTAGCGTCGTCGGAGAACTGAAGCCGCGTGACTCGGACCTGTCCTCATTAAGTCTGTTGGCATTATAAGTCCTGCACAGAGGACAGGAAGAACTGACCCTATTTGGAATCCTGCTAAATAATTTAGGTCTATCGCTGCAGTATCCATCTTTACTCAATTACAAATTATTGTTAACGTCATTGTACTCTGCAACTTTCTCTTAACTTACTTTTAAATTTAATTCACAATTTTAGCCTAGCTTGGTAGTTTTTGCTTTATTTTTTTAATTTTTTATTTTTTTAAAGGTAACACTTTACCAAAATCCATATTCATAATGCATTATTAACCCATTCATAGAGCTTATTAAAGTATTCATAACGCTTTATAATACTTGTCATAAGCCTTTGTTAATGTCGATTGATGTCCATACCCACATTCATAAACTGTTCTAAGAAAATGCCATAATGCATTATAACAGAAAATGACATAATGAATTAAATGAATTAAATTATTTAAATGTTCATTAACTTATTATAGAGACCAGTGACATAAAGCCTTATAACATTTGTGTTTAACGAACACTTTTCCTGTAAATGACCTAGTAAGTGCTCATAACTGTTTATAAAGCTTATACGCGCTCTTCACAGGCATAAACTAAAGTGTTGTTATTAATTGCCTATTTGAAAGAGACTGCATACATAGTAGTACATAATGCCTTATAAGCACTTATATATGCTCTTTACAGACTTTTTTTAAGTAAGAATGTCGAAACATCCAAAGAATCAAAAGTTGAAATCAGTTCAGATTATAATGCATTATGTCACTTTGTGTTCTAAAGCCTTGTGTCAGATTGTTATAACAATTTATGACTCACGGGCAGAATCTTGAACATGGGCAGCACCGTCGCCTCTCAGAGCATCCTGGTTTGAATACCAATCTGGGTGGAGTTTCCATGAGTTTCCTCCCACAGTCCAAAAACCTTTGAATTGAATTCTCCAAATTGCCCCATATAGAGTGTGTTTGTGTGAGTGAGTGTGTGTCCAGCGATAGATTGACGCCCTGTCCTGGGTGTATCTGACTAGCGCCCGTGAAACGTTCTCCCCTGGATGGGCATGGGGAACCCCCCGACCCTAGTAGAGGGTAAAGCAGAAGATAACGGACAGATGGACATCTGTGTACATTAACAAAGGCTCATGACAAATGTTATAAAGGGCTTTGAATCCTTTATAAAGCTTTATGAATGTACTTATAATGCATTATGAATACCGGATTCATGGAAAGCCTAAAAAATTATGCCACTTAAAATAGATATTAAACACTGGACATCTAAGAAAACTAGCAAGCATTGCGCATTTTAAGATACTTTGAATCGTGAATTTGGCAAATTAATAACCAAGCAAATGTCAGCAACTAGTAAAAAAAAATATGGTAATTTATTTTTTGTTTAGCTACAATTTCATGTGAAACGCTGGACAGTCCTGCTTAAAATGTACGTTTTGCGGCTTTTCTAAATGCCAGCACATTTACACATCCTCTACAGGTCACCTATTTAAATACGGCAATTCCTCATGTCAGAACGTAAATGCTTACAGGACTGAAGATGTATGCCGGACCTAGAACCTCTGTTCTTGCGTCTATACCACGACATTTAACCCATTTGTGTGTACCGTATTGTTCTCTTTTATCGGGTTGCTCGATGCGGTTGCACTTGCACTGTCCATTAATCTACGGGTGATAACCAAAGGTCAAACCGATATTATCCCTGAGCAAAGAAACGCCACAGTGTGGAGGTGATCTGGGGCCAGGATCTGATAAAATGTCGTTAGAGAACCAAACTGCCCAAACTAGAGTGCAACAGAAGTTTTGTGAACTGAAATGCTGTAGGGGCGGCATGGTGGCTTAGTGGTTAGCACGTTCGCCTCTCAGCGCTAGGGATTCCCGGTTCGAATCCCCATCCTGGTGGAGCTTCCATGTTCTCCCCATGTCCGCATGGGTTTCCTCCGGGTTCTCTGGTTTCCTCCCACAGTCCAAAAACATGGATCAAGTCAATTGAGTTCTCCAAATTGCACCATATAGAGTGTGTATGTGTGAGGGTCTGTGAGTGTGTGTGTGCCCAGTGATAGATTGGCACCCTGTCCTGGGTGTATCTGCCCAGCGCCTGAAACGTTCTCCACTGGATGGGCATGGGGTGGGATGGATGGAACAATGTAGGTGAGACGCACACAAGATAGAACTTGCCTACCAGAAATGATCTGGTGATCACAGACACTATTGCAGTAGCACGTATGTCAGTAAAGAGGTTCTCAACAATATGGGATCAGGAACAAGTGGGACATGGTCCATCCATCCATCCATTATCTTCCACTTTATCCTCTACTAGGGTCGCGGGAAGGTTCCCCATGTCCATCCAGGGGAGAACATTTCGGGTGCTAAGCAGATACACCCAGGACAGGGCGCCAATCTATCACTGGACACACACTCACTCACACTAACACACTCTATATGGGGCAATTTGGAGAATTCAATTGACCTTAATCCGTGTTTTTGGGCTGTGGGAGGAAACCGTTGAACCCGGAGGAAACCCACGTGGACACGGGGAGAACATGGAAACTCCACCCAGATTGGGATTCGAACCGGGAATCCCTAGCGCTGAGAGGAGAACATGCTAACCACTAAGCCACCGTGCCGCCATGGGACAAGGTCAAGTAATTTATTTAAATAGTAGATTTTCATAAAGCAGCTTTACAGCTTTATAAGACTTTGAACCCCCAAAGAGCAAGCCGAAGAGACAGTGGCAAGAAAAAACTCCCTGTTATGTTGCTATCTTAAGGAGGAAACCTTCGCCTCTCAGCACTAGGGATTCCCGGTTCGAATCCCAATCTGGGTAAGGTTTCCATGTTCTCCCCGTGTCCGTGTGGCTTTCCTCCGGGTTCTCCGGTTTCCTCCCACAGTCCAAAAATATGGATTCATGGTCAATTGAATGCTCTAAATTGCCCCATACAGGGTGTGTTTGTGTGAGTGAGTGTGTGCCCAACGATAGATTGGTGCCCTGTCCTGGGTGTATCTGCCCAGTGGTTGAAACGTTCTCCCTTGGATGGGCATGGGGACCCCCCCACCTCGACCCTAATAGAGGATTAAGCGAAAAATCATGAATAAATGAAGGAATTGCCCCTCTGTGAGAGTGAGTGGGTGCCTAGCGATAGATTGGCGTCCTGTCCTGGGGGTATTTTTCCCAGAGCCCGATGCTCCTAAATAGGAATGGAGAACTCTTCCATGACCCTGGTAGAGGATTAAGCGGAATAAGATCAATCGCCAATGGTAAAATTAGTAATATTAATAAAACAAATTAAAAAGTTGGATTTATTTGTATTAATAACTACGTTAGACACTCTATGTTAATTCATTCATTCATTCATTATCTTCCGCTTTATCCTTTATTAGGGTCGCGGTGGGGTTCCCCATGCCCATCCAGGGGAGATCATCTCGGGCGCTGGGCAGATTGACCCAGGACAGGGCGCCAATCCATCGCTGGGCACACACTCACTCACACAGACACACTCTATATGGGGCAATTTGGAGAACTCAGTTGACTTGATCCATGTTTTTGGACTGTGGGAGGAAACCGGAGAACCCGGAGGAAACCCACTCGGACACGGGGAGAACATGGAAACTCCACCCAGATGGGGATTCGAACCGGGAATCCCTAGCGCTGAGAGGCGAACGTGCTAACCACTAAGCCCCCGTGCCGCCCTTACACTCTATGTTAAAATTTATAAATCTTAATTTTGTATATACTTTATTAAGTCTTTAATATTAATGTCCTGTTGACGTTCTTCTTTCTTTAGTGATATATCCTCTATTTATGGCAACATCACATTCAGCATGCTAAGCCCAGAGCCCAATCAGCGGCCGGGCTACAACGACTTTTACAACAGCCTCCCCCTGCAGGAGTTTGTGAAAGCAACACAGATCAGCATCCACCTGCAAGGCCAGTACCACAGTCATGAACCCCGGGTGCCACTCCACCATCGCTACTATGCTGTGGAAGAGATTACCATCAGTGGGAGGTCTGAATGTTTCTATTTAATACATTAATTCCATTCATTAAAGGTTTTATTTAAAAATGTACAGACCTGAATATTCATCCATCCATCCATTATCTTCCGCTTTATCCTCTTCCGCTTGCGGAAGGGTTCCTCATGCCCATCCAGAGGAGAACGTTTCGGGCGCTGGGCAGATACACCAAGGACAGGGTGCCAATCTATCACTGGGCACACACTCACTCACACAGACACACTCTATATGGGGCAATTTGGAGAATTCAATTTACCCTGAATTAATGTTTTTGGAGTGTGGGAGGAAACCAGAGAACCTGGAGGAAACCCACAGGGACACGGGGAGAACATGGAAACTCCACCCAGTTTGGGATTTGAACCGGCAATCCCTAGCGCTTTATATATTTTTCATATACACTCATTTCTATATCTTTATTAAGTAAACATTGACAATTCTACACTGAGTTTTTCAGTTCTGCAGAACATATAGATGGACTTTGTAGTTCTACTCTTTCTGTAGTCCATCTTGTTTTGTCTACATACTTTGTGTGTTCTTTAACATGTTCTCTAATGGTCAGAAACCATTTTTTTTTCTATTATTATTATTATTTTTTTTACCTAAATACATTATTTATTATGCATTATTAACATACTCCTAAAGCTGCATAAAGTATTCATAATACTTGTCATAAGCCTTTGTTAATTTCCATAGATGTACATAACCACACTCAACACATAAAGTGTTATAAGAACAATAATATATTTTAACTGTTCGTCAACTTATTATAGAGACCAGCGACATAAAGCCTTAGAACGTTTATAAAATACTTTAGAAGTGAAAATGCTTTATAAGTGCTCAAACTGTTTATAAAAGCTTATAAGCTCTCTTCACAGACATAAAATGTTGTCATTAATTACCTCTTTGAAAGAGACTGCATACATAGCAGTACATAGTGATTTATAACAGCTTATAAATGCTCATTACAGACTTTAAGTGAAGTGTAATAAGCTTTTTTTTTAAAGTAGCAATGTCCTTATTATAATGCATTAGGTCACTTTGTGTTATAAAGCCTTATGTCAGATTGGTATAACACTGTATGACTATGATTATGAACATCTGGGAACATTAACAAAGGCTTATGATGAATGTCATACATTATGGATACTTTATAAATGCAGTTATGAATACCAGATTTATATATATATATGCATTA
This sequence comes from Corydoras sp. C115, assembly GCA_019802505.1. Classification (NCBI taxonomy): domain Eukaryota; kingdom Metazoa; phylum Chordata; class Actinopteri; order Siluriformes; family Callichthyidae; genus Corydoras; species Corydoras sp. C115. The sequence continues at coordinate 603,941 of JAFMOC010000261.1, forward strand.
TGAATACCAGATTTATAGAAAATGGCACCGTATTTATAATATCATACACTGTGTGTGTATGTGTGTGTGTGCGTGTGTGTGTATGTGGATTGCTGTGTGTGTGGGAGGGTGTTTGGGGAGTGAACTTTAGGATTAAGCAGCAGTGAAATCTTGTAATGTTTTAACCGTCAGCAGTACTGCGCGTTTTCATTTTGCGAATACTTCCCGCATTTTCCCGTGATTTATCTCCTGGCTTTTTCGAGGTGGCATGTTTGCCTACGCTGACAAGACAAAGGCCGAAATAGAGATAGTAAACAGCAGTGGATGCCCCTTTGGGGTAAAAGAGGGCTGAAATTTGTGTAAATTCCTCCTTTAAGGTGTTCTGACAGGGTGTCAAGCTGCGTCTGTAAGCATCAGCATCAACTTCTTACACACGCAGTAATAACCCGCAGCCATAATGACAGCTCTCTTTTTCGTCTCGCCGTACTTCCCCGGTCTCCGCACTCGCTTTTCAGTGTTTGTTGGGCCGTGTTTACCGGTTTGGCAAAGGTGAAGGGTCCTCTTTTAAAGAATGGGACTCGGGAGATGAAGAACGCCGGTACTTTAAGGATGAATAATTGAATTGGTGACCTGGAGGCGGCGGCCCGGTCTGATGGAGACCTGTCAGGCCCGGTGTTGAGCATCCCGGCACACCGATGATATTTCAACTGGCGTTTATAAATGTTGAATGCGAAAGTCCTCTTATGCTTGCGCATAGCGGAATAATGAAAGTGTAGAAGGAAAGCTGAAGACGTAAAATACATGTGGGAGAGGACTACGGTGGAGTGTGTGTGTGGTCATTAAAACCCTACTAACTTCCATTCTGGTTATTTGATATTTGAGACTTTTCATTTGCATCACAGAGGGTGGCATGGTGGCTTAGTTGTTAGCAGGTTAGTTTAGCACAATTGCCCCATATAGAGTGTGTGTGTCTGTGTGAGTGAGTGTGTGCCCAGTAATAGATTGGCGCCCTGTCCTGGGTGGATCTGCCTGGCACCTGAAACGTTCTCTCCTGGATGGGCATGGGGAACCTGCCCCCCCATATATATATTCATTCATTCATTATCTCCCGCTTTATCCTCTATTAGGGTCGCGGTGGGGTTCCCCATGCCCATCCAGGGGAGAACGTCTCGGGCGCTGGGCAGATAGACCCAGGACAGGGCACCAATCCATCGCTGGGTACACACTCACTCACTGATACACACTCTATATGGGGCAATTTAGAGAACTCAATTAACTTGATCCATGTTTTTGGACTGTGGGAGGAAACCGGAGAACCCGGAGGAAACTCACGCGGACACGGGGAGAACATGGAAACTCCACCCAGATGGGGATTCGAACCGGGAATCCCTAGCGCTGAGAGGCGAACGTGCTAACCACTAAGCCACCGTGCCGCCCCCCATATATATATTATAATATATATATATATATATATATATATATATATATATATATATATATATATATATATATATATATATATATATATATATATATATATATATATATATATATATATATATATATATATATATATATATATATATATATATATTTATATATATATATATATATATATATATATTTTTTACCCAGGACAGGGCGCCAAGTTATCTCTGGGCACACTCACTCACACAGACATGCAAACACACTATATGGGGCAATGGGGGGGTATGTATGGGGGGGGGGGGTTCGCCATGCACATACTATATGGGGCAATTCAAAGCATTCAGTTTACCTTGAATCCATGTTTTTTGGAGGAAACCAGACAACATGGAGTAAACACACATGGACACAAGGAGAACCTGGATCCCCAACACTGCTCGAATCTCGATCTTGGTGGAGTTTCCATGTTCTCCCCGTGGCCGTGTGGGTTTCCTCTGGGTTCTCTGGTTTGCTCTTACAGACCAAAAACATTGATTCAAGGTAAATTGAATGCTCTAAATTGCCCCATATAGTTTGTGTAAGTGAGTGTGTGCCCAGCGATAGATGGCACCCTGTCTTGGGTGTATCTGCCCAGCGCCTGAAACGTTCTCCCAGGTATGTGCATAGCAACCCCCCCCCCCCTCCTCGACCCCAATATAGGGTAAAGTGGAGAATAATGAATGAATTATGTATCAAAGTAGCATTTGGGAAACAAAGGTAAAAGTCAGGATATAATAAAGCAATATTATTATTCATTGATTCATTCATTGTCTTCCGCTTTATCCTATATTATGCTCGCGGGGGGGGGGGGGGGGGGGGGGGGTTCCCCATGCCCATCTAGGGGAGAACATTTCGGGCACTGGGCAGATACACCCAGGACAGGGCACCAATCTATCGCTGGAATATTATTATTATTATTATTATTATTATTATGTAAAAAAAAATCTACAAGTGATCTGTGAAAAAGAGTTACGCATTCTCTTAACCACGGCTAATAGAAAATTCAAGAAAGAACCCTGAAAGAAAGGCTTCATTATGCATTCCGTTTAATGCCAAGACATCTTTTCCACGTCTCCCTCAAACAGTCCCCAGGTTTCACGCACGTTCTGTGATGCTTTTTAAGCTTCCACTATTTCAGAGGGATGTTATCAGAGTTAAAGCCAGTTTAAATCGGTGCCTTACCCTGTATATCTCCTTTAATAATCAAATATACACTAATAATGGTTTAGTGGTAAGTTTGCTTACTGTTTTTTGGTCAGTTAGTATGCACTCATGAGATATGTTATGTACTTATTATTATTATTTTATTGGTCAGATAGTCAAACTTAAACATTGTTGCTGTGAACATTAGTGGTAGATGTATGACCTATTGAACTATCCATCCATTCATCCATCCATCCATTATCTTCTGCTTTATCCTGTACTAGGGACACAGGGTGTTTCCCATGCTCATCCGGGGGAGAAAGTTTTAGACGCTGGGCAGATACACCCAGGACAGGGCGCCAATATATCACTGAGCACACACTCACTCACACAGACACACTCTATATGGGGCAATTTGGAGAATTCAATTGACCTTGAATCTATGTTTTTGGACTGTTAGTGGAAAACAGAGAACCCAGAGGAAACCCATGCAGGCACGGGAAGTACATGGAAACTCCATCATGATTGGGATTCGAACCGGGAATACCTAGTGCTGAGATGCGAATGTGCTAACCACTAAATATTATTAATATTATTAATGTTAATTCAATAATAATAGCATAAATATATAGGTGTTGCTCATAATGTTTATATATATATATATATATATATATATATATATATATATATATATATATATATATATGGGCGGCACGGTGGCTTAGTGGTTAGCATGTTCGCCTCTCAGCACTAGGGATTCCCGGTTCGAATCTCCATTATATACATTTTTTTTTTTGCGAGCTGTAACTAACTATAAAAAAATAAACCAACAAACCAAAAACAAAAAAAAGGGGAAGGTGAACAAATAAACCAAACAGATTTTTAATAATAACCAAATTGGCCTAAATATTACAGTTAAAGAGGTTCCCCATTCGCACCATCCAGGTTCGAATCCAATCTTCAAGGTAAATGGCATGTACTAAATTGCCCCATATAGTGTGTATTGGTGTGTGAGCGTGTGTTTGAGTGTGCCCAGTGATTGGCGCCGTGTGCTGGGTGTATCTGCCCAAAACGTTCTCCAGTGAATGGGCATGGGGAATCCTTCCGTGACCCAAGTACATTTCTTCTAATGTATCTAATGTCTGCTGCCGAGAATGTGAATTTCCCCATTGTGGGACAAATAAAGTCTTGAAAGTGGAAGATAATAAGATGAGAGATGTTTGCCATGATATTTTGGTTGTATTTTGGTTTCTGGCTGTGTAAAGGTTTGCTTTTCCTGTTTTTAACTGAGGTTAATATCATTACATTTACATTACATTTGGTCATTTAGCAGACGTTTTTATCCAAAGCGACTTACATGGTGAGCACAGGGTTAATCACAACATCCCTGGAGCAATGAGGGTTAAGGGTCTTGCTCTGGACCCACACTGGTAACTTCAGTGGACCCAACCTTCAGATTGACAGCCCAACGCCCTAACCACTGAGCTACCGCATTTTGCATCCTTTAATGTTGCATTAGTTGGATCATTTTAGAAGTCTTTCAGTGCACTGCAGGTTTGCTTTGTTTTCCTCTCTTCAGGTGTGAATGCCATGGCCACGCCCACACCTGTGACACCAGTGTGAAGCCATACCAGTGTGCTTGCCTCCCAGAGAGTCACACGGTTGGAAGTAATGTAAGTCTCTACTTAATTTATCCCTTCCACATCCTACTGATGACAATTTGTGAATGTTAGTGAGTGTGTGCCCAGTGATGGATTGGTGCCCTGTCCTGGGTGTATCTGCCCAGCGCCCGAAATGTTCTCCCCTGGATGGGCATGGGGAACCCCCCCCCCCGCGACCCTAATATAGGATAAAGCGGAAGATAATGAATAAATGAATGAATAATGGATATATGAATTTTACACCAATAATTACTTCATTTTGAGTACTGTGTCACATGGACAAGTCAAGACCAAAATCAGATTTCTAAGGTTATGGTCATATAAGCTTATAGTTGTTTTTGTTTTGAAAATAAATAAGTGTGCGATATACATTAAGGTTCTTTACCGTAAAACAAATAGTAAATGGTTCGTTTCAAAGTAGTCCACACTAATAACCTGTTAGAACTGGTTTACGTACTATTCTGTGAATGTATGGTCGATTGTGAAAACAATATAAAACATCTTTGGTAACACTTTCTATGAATCCGGTATTCATAATGCATCATAAGTGCATTTATAAAGTTTTATATGGTGTTCATAACGCTGTGTAACATTTCACATAAGTATTTGTTAATGTACATAGATGTTCATAACCATAGTCATAAATTGTTATAACAATCTGACATAAGGCTTTATAACACAATGTGATATAATGCATTATAATCTGAACTTATTTAAACGTTTGAGTCTTTGGATATTTGGACATTCTTACTTCAAACAAGATGATTACACTTTACTTAAAGTCTGTAAAGAGCATTTATAAGCTTTTATAAGGCATTCTGTACTACTATGTATGCAATCTCTTTCAAAGAGGTAATTAATGACAACACTTTACTTTATGCCTGTAAAGAGAGCTTATAAGCTTTTATAAACCATTATGAACACTTATGTAGTCATTTTCAGAAAAAGCATTCGTTAAACACAAACGCTATAAGGCTTTACGACACTGGTCTCTATAATAAGCTGATGAAATGTAAAATATGTAGTTTATAATGCATTATGTCACTGTGTTATGAAGCCTTATGGCATGTTCTTATAACACTTTATGAGTTATAAGTGTGTCATTAATTACCTCTTTACCATTATGAGCACTTATAAAGTCAGAAAAAAATTCAGGAAAAGCGTTCGTTAAACACAAATGTTATAAGGCTTTATGTCACTGGTCTCTATAATATGTTGATGAACAGGTAAAATCCATCATTTATAATGCATTATGTCACTTTGTGTCATAAAGCCTAATGGCATGTTCTTATAACACTTTATAAGTGTGGTTATGTACACCTACAGGCATTAACAAATGCTTATGACAAGTATTCTAAAGCATTATGTATACTTTATAAAGCTTTATAAATGTGTTAATAATGCATTATAAATACTGGATTTAGGTAAAGTGTTGCCATTTATTATAGAAACCAGCGACAAAAATCCTTATAACGATCGTGTTTAATGAACTCAAATCCTTAAAATTGACTTTATAAGTGCTCATAATCGTTTATAAATGTGTATAAGCTCTTTATAGGCATAAAGCAATGTGTAGTCAATAATTACCTCTTTACCATTATGAGCACTTATGAAGTCATTTTCAGGACTTCGTAAATTACATTAAACACAAACGTAATTTACATCAAATAAAACGTATAATTATAATGCATTATGTCACTTTGCGTTATAAAGCCTTATGGCATGTTCTCATAACACTTTGAGTGTGGTTATGAACATAGTCTTATGATGGGTGTTACAAATCATTCTGGATATCCTTATAAAGTTTTATAAATGCACTTATAATGCATTATGAATACAGGATTGAGGTATTGAAGTGTTCCCACATCATTAATAATTATTCAGGTCTATACCAGGTTTTTTTTTTTGCATGCAGGTTATCTCCGATGCTGTCTGCCGTCTGATCAGAGTTCACAGCTGCGTTCTAGTGTGCACGGAAACAGAAGCGGAATGTTAATTTTATTGAAAAGTGCTGGCTGAGCACGCTGCCGCGATATTAATATTCTGATTTGGCTCTCAGCTCCTTAAATGCACATGGTTCTCGACTCCGTTGAGCGTCAGCTTTCCGGCGGTGTGTACATGCCAACACGCGGGCGGCGAGTCCCATATTAAACTTTTAAACATGATGTTTGGTGCTTTTAATTATTCATGAGGGCCCATGCATAATTCACGCTCAGTCACAGCTTCCTCTCCGGTCCATTGTCATGTTCTCAGGTACAAACCGGCCGTGGCATCAAACATAAATTTTGTACACGGGGCTTGAGCGCACGCCGGCGACAAATACAAGTCCTCTCCAGATCATTATTGGCCTCCGATCTAAACAGCCGGATTAGAGACGGGAAGATCTCTCTGCTGTTTGCTGTATGTAAGATCTTTGGCTTTCGGGAGGTAAACAGATAGGTCAGATTCGAACCCAGATAAAGAGGGTTGCACCAGACTCTCATTTCACTAAGCTGTGGCTGGGATGTGATTGTGCTTTCATTATTATGGCTCTGAATAATAATTGTCACGAAGGTCACAAATTAAAAATAATACATCAGGTGATATTTTGTGAAGGGCGGCACGGTGGCTTAGTGGTCAGCACGTTCTCCTCTCAGCGCAAGGGGTTCCCAGTTCGAATCCCAATCTGGGTGTGGTTTCCATGTTCTCCCCGTGTCCGTGTGGGTTTCCTCTGGGTTCTCTGGTTTCCTCCCACAGTCCAAAAACATGGATCAAGTCAATTGAGTTCTCCAAATTGCCCCATATAGTGTGTGCCCAGTGATAGATTGGCAGCCTGTCCTGAGTGTATCTGCCCAGTGCCTGAGATGTTCTCCCCTGGATGGGCATGGGGAACCCCCCCTGCGACCCTAGTAGAGGATTAAACTAATTCATTATCTCCCACTTTATCCTCTATTAGGGTCGCGGTGGGGTTCCCCATGCCCATCCAGGGGAGAACGTCTCGGGCGCTGGGCGGATAGACCCAGGACAGGGCGCCAATCCATTGCTCGGTTCACACTCACACACTCAAACACACTCTATATGGGGCAATTTAGAGAACTCAATTAACTTGATCCATGTTTTTGGACTGTGGGAGGAAACCGGAGAACCCAGAGGAAACCCATGCGGACACGGGGAGAACATGGAAACTCCACCCAGATGGGGATTCGAACCGGGAATCCCTAGTGCTTTGAGGAGAACGTGCTAACCACTAAGCCACCGTGCCGCCCCATGAATGAATATATACATTATTTTCCACTTTATCCTCTACTAGGGTTGTGGAGGGTTCCAGGGGAGAACACTTTGGGCGCTGGGCAAATACACACAGGACAAATCTATAGGGTGCCAATCTAACACTGGGCACACACTTCCTCTCACACAAACACTATATATGGGGCAATTTCGAGAATTCAATTGACCTTCATCCATCCATTATCTTCTGCTTCATCCTATATTAGGGTTGTAGGGGGGTATTAGGGTCACACGTCATGGGGGTGGGTCTACATGCCCATCCAGGGGAGAACGTTTCGGGCGCTGGGCAGATACACCCAGGACAGGGCACCAATCTATCGCTGGGCACACACTCACACAAACACACTCTGTATAGGCCAATTTGGAGAATTCAATTCAAATGACTTTGATCCACATTTTTGGACTGTGGGAGGAAACCGGAGGAAACCCACGCGGACACGGGGAGAACATGGAAACTCCACCCAGATTGGGATTTGAACCTGGACTCCCCACCCACTTTATTACCAATTACCCCTACACATGTGTAACGTGGGGTCTGTAAGGATTGCAGTATTTCATTATTTTGTTGTATTCATTCATTCATTCATTCATTGATTATCTCCCGCTTTATCCTCTATTAGGGTCGCGGTGGGGTTCCCCATGCCCATCCAGGGGAGAACATCTCAGGCGCTGGGCAGATAGACCCAGGACTGGGCGCCAATCCATCGCTGGGTACACACTCACACACTCAAACACACTCTATATGGGGCAATTTAGAGAACTCAATTAACTTGATCCAAGTTTTTGGATTGTGGCAGGAAACCGGAGAACCCGGAGGAAACCCACGCGGACACGGGGAGAACATGGAAACTCCACCCAGATGGGGATTCGAACCGGGAATCCCTAGCGCTGAGAGGCGAACGTGCTAACCACTAAGCCACCGTGCCGCCTTATTTTGTTGTATAAAACAAAATGAATTGTGCAAAACTAAACTAAACTAAACTACTAAAGTATAAATACCGCCTCCTGAGTGTTAAGATACAACGGCAACGTAGTAAAATGTTTTTTGAAAACCCATACGGACACGGGGAGAACATGGAAACTCCACCCAGATTGGGATTTGAACCTGGACTCCCCACCCACTTTATTACCAATTACCCCTACACATGTGTAACGTGGGGTCTGTAAGGATTGCAGTATTTCATTATTTTGTTGTAGAAAACGAAATGAATTGTGCAAAACTAAACTAAACTAAACTACTAAAGTATAAATACCGCCTCCTGAGTGTTAAGATACAACGGCAACGTAGTAAAATGTTTTTTGAAAACCCATGCGGACACGGGGAGAACATGGAAACTCCACCCAGATCGGGATTCGAACCTAAAATCCCCAGCGCTGAGAGGAGAACATGCTAACCACTAAGCCACCATATATATTTGAATATGATCGTGTGTCTAATATGGAATCTGCCGTAGAATTCCAATTTAAGCACCTTTCTCCGCCGCTCCAGCGCCGTGTCCGCACACATTTCGTCCCTCTGCTTCTGGATGTTGTGAATGGAACTGCCTGTCTGTTTGTGTGATATTCAGCACTAGATCAAATGAGTAAAGGTTATGAATATTTAATTTCCCTGTTCTGCTGAATGCAGCACTGGAAATAATGAATTTCAAAGCAATCCGCACAATTTGGCCACTGACATTAAAGAAGCCAAAGTCACCTGACACATGCCAGAACAATCAGCCAGCTCCCGGCTCTCCAGCCTTGTCTTTCTTCTAAATCAAGTCCACTGTTCACACAACGCCGCGGCTTTCTCAGGGATGAATCGCATGCCGACCGAGGACGCAACGTACGGGACGGCGTCGACCTGCCGGCTAAATATTCATTCCATGCGTGTGGGTGGGGGGGTGTTTTTTATTTAATTGTATTTTCTTGCGGCCCTGCAGTCGGATGAACTTTAAAACCGTTTCTCATTCCCACACTTATTTCGAATCGTGTAGAATGTCAGTGTGTTGGTATGCAGACAAGAATCTTGCCCTATTGCCCCTCGGATGACTTGGCCTTATCCAGTGCAGTCATATGTGCTGGAGGTGGCACTGTGTTAGTAAAGCATGCTAAAGCACAACATTTGGATGGAGGCTGAAGGTTAAGCAGGAAGGCGTGAAATTAATCTGCTATTCGGCAGCTTTTTCCCCCAAATGCTTGTAAATTCTTCGTCTTCTGCTCCTCTTCCTCTTCGTTTTGCACTCTTTTTTTTTCGCTGTATTGCACTCTCTATGGGGCAATTGGGAATAAATCAATTTACAAGCATTTAGTAACCGGAAGTCATTTACAGAAGTACTAATAATACAACCTGCCCAATTATGGGGTCTAGCTATAGCAGTTTGAAGTGCTAGAGCTCAAAATGTACTCTATAGCGCTTTAGTATGTTCTCCTCTCAGTGCTAGGGATTCCCGGTTGGAGTCCCAATCTGGGTGGAGTTTCCATGTTCTCCCCGTGTCCGCGTGGGTTTCCTCCGGGTTCTCCGGTTTCCTCCCACAGTCCAAAAACATGGATCATGGTCAATTGAATTCCTCAATTGATGCCCATCCAGGGGAGAACGTTTCGGGCGATGAGCAGATACACCCAGGACAGGGTGCCAATCTATCGCTGGGCACGCACTCACTCACACAGACAAAGGGGCAATTTGGAGAATTCAGTTGACCTTGATCCATGTTTTTGGACTGTGGGAGAAAACCTGAGAACCCTGAGGAAGCCCACGCGGACACGGGGAGAACATGGAAACTCCACCCAGATTTGGATTCAAACCGGGAGTGTTAAAAAAATGTGTTAAAGTGATGTATTTATTAACAAAGTAAGAATGTTCTTATTATAATGCATTATTTCACTTTGCGTTATGACGCCTTATATCAAATTGTTATAACACTTTGTGACTATGATTATGAACATCTATGTACATTAATAACTTCTTATGACAAATGTTATAAAGCATGATAAATACTATATGAAGCTTTATAAATGCACTTATAATGCATTACGAATATTGGATTCATAGAATGTGTCACCCAAATTGTTTGCTGCTGTTAAATTCCGCTTCCGCTTTATCCTCTACTAGGGTCGGAGGGAAGGGGGGGGGGGGTTCCCATCCAGGGTAGAACGTTTTGGGCGCTGGGCAGATACACCCAGGACAGGGCGCCAATCTATCACACACTCACTCACTCACACAGACACACTCTATATTGGGCAATTTGGAGAGTTTAATTGACCTTGATCCATGGTTTAGTTAAATATTAAATAAATTGTATTTAAATATTTATTTTCCCTGTTCATCTAGATATTTATCTGACCCTGTGATTGTTCTTCTTTGGACAGTGTGACCGGTGTTCTCCACTCTTTAATGACAAGCCGTTCAGAGCGGGTAACCAGGTACAGGCTTACAACTGCCGGCCGTGCCAGTGCTATGGACATGCGTTTTCGTGTTACTACAACGCTAGTATGGACCCTTTTCCTCATGAGCATTACCGCGGTGGAGGAGGAGTATGCGAGGACTGCAGTCATAACACAACAGGTAAGGGCACAATCAATTTAAAGTTATTTGCTTTTAAAAATAGACCCTTAACACAATGGTATGAATATATTTTGCATATATTTTATTAATTACAAAAGTACATAATAAAATAGAAGAGAATTCAACTTTAATATGTATATTACAATGTAAGCATGGCGCGGTGGCTTAGTGGTTAGCATGTTCTCCTCTCAGCACTAGGGATTCCCGGTTCGAATCCCAATCTGGGTGGAGTTTCCATGTCCTCCCCATGTCCGCATGGGTTTCCTCCGGGTTCTCTGGTTTCCTTCCACAGTCCAAAAACTTAGGATTAAGGTCAATTGAATTCCCCAAATTGCCCCATATAGAGTGTGTTTGTATGAGTGAGTGTGTGCCCAGCAATAGATTGGCACGCTGTCCTGGGTGTATCTGCCCAGCGCCCGAAACGTTCTCCCCTGGATGGGCATGGGGAACCCCCCGCGACCCTAATAGAGGATAAAGCGGAAGATAATGGATGGATGGATGGATGGATGGAAATTACAATGTACAGTAAATTATTTGCTATATGCTATGTACAGGCTATGAACTGTTTATATATATGAAGGGGTATAAACAGAGTAAATCCCAGAATGGGATTCGAACCTGGGAATCCCTAGCGCTGAGAGGCGAACGTGCTAACCACTAAGCCGCCCAAGTAATAGATATATTTTAATATATTATTTCATTTCATATGCCCTACGCTTTGGCGATCCAAGATCAAATCCCCATCTGGGTGGAGTTTCCATGTTCTCCCCATGTCCGCGTGGGTTTCCTCCGGGTTCTCCGGTTTCCTCCCACAGTCCAAAAACATGGATTGAGAGTAAATTGGCTGCTCTAAATTCCCTCTATCAAAATTGTCCCTATACTGTATAGTTAGCGAGTGAGTGTGTTCCCAGCAATGGATTGGAGTCCGTTACACCCCTTCTCCTGTGACCATAGTCCTTAGATTAGGAGTTAGTGGAAGGTAATGACATTACAGGACATATTTTTTCATATGCCTTGACCAAATAAAGAAGAAATAGGAGCTGTGTACTGTATGTATGTATGTTTTTTTTTGCTGATAGGAAATAACTGCGAGCGATGTAAGCGCTTATTCTACAGAGAACCTGAAGCATCACTGTGGAACAAAGATGTGTGTAAACCCTGTAAATGTCACAGTGCTGGGACAGTCAGTGGTAGTCTGGAGTGTGACCAGGTAAGACTAATACTTATAGAAAACAATATTTTCATCCAAAGTAAGTCGTAATGCACATTTATTAAAGCTATATAATGTATTCTTAATGCTGTATAATACTAGTCATAATATGTTGTCAATGTCCGTAGATATATATATATATATATATATATATATATATATATATATATATATATATATATATATATATATATATATAGTAACGTATTCATAATGCTGTATAATATACTAGTATTACTAGTATTAATACATACACACACATATATACACACACACACACACACACACACACACACATATATATATATACATATACATATATATACATATATATATATATATATATATATATATATATATATAATATGGGAATGTATAAAAATAGACATTAAAAATCCATTTGTATGATTAGTTCTGTAAAAGTCCATATATAATATTTATATTGTCTGATGCTACTGTATGTTAAATAAATGACCATTCGACTTTAAAACCCAAACATCCTAAATAATCAAAATTTTATTAAAATAAGCTGCACATGCGCTGACAGTGCGTTTTTTTTAAAAAGAATCACAGTCCTCCAAAGCATGTTAAAGTGGTTTGGGAAAAGCGAAACAAATTCTTGCTTGTATGTGATTTTTTTCTGTTGAACTGTCATCAGCGCCCTGTAAGGCCACAGAATTTGGTGTTCCACCAGTGTTTGGAAGTGCGGAGGGGCTTTGGATCAATATTGTTACATTATGTTGATTGAAAAATATGGAACAAATCGCAACATCCGTCCATCTATTATCTTCTGCTTTATCCTCTATTAGGGTAGCGGGGGGGGGGTTCCCCATGCCCATCCAGGGGAGAACTTTTTGGACGCTGGGCAGATACACCCAGGACAGGGACGCCAATCTAACACTGGGCACACACTCACTCACTCACACAAACACACTCTACATGGGGCAATTTAGAGAATGTTTTTGGACTGTGGGTGGAAACCGGAGAACCTGGAGGAAACCCACATGGACATGGGGAGAACATGGAAACTCCACCCAGATTGAGACTCCATCCAGGAATCCCCAGTATTGAGAGGTGCTGACGAACACGCTATCCACTAAGCCAGCATGCCGCCCAGGAGGCAACATTAATTTGCCAAATACAGGACGGGCGGCACAGTGGCGTAGTGGTTAACATGTTCTCCTCTCAGCACTAGGGATTCCCAGTTCGAATCCCAATCTGGCTGGAGTTTCCATGTTCTCCCTGTGTCTGCATGGGTTTCCTCCCACAGTCCAAAAACATGGATCAAGGTCAATTAAATTCTCCAAATTGCGCCATATAGAGTGTGTTTGAGTGAGTGAGTGTGTGTCCAGTGATAGATTGGCGCCCTGTCCTGGTTGTAGCTGCCCAGCGCCCGAAATGTTCTCCCCTGGATGGGCATGGGGACCCCCCCTTCCCCCCCCGAACTTAGTAGAGGATAAAGTGGTAAGCTAATGGATGGATGGATGGGCTGGGTGGCAACCCTATGTAAGTCACTGGTTTACCTTCACTGGTCTGACTGTCATCGTTAGTGATGACGTCTTTGGGTTATATATGATTGGTTTTGGCTGTAGTTGTGTGATGTCAGCCCCTTAGCCCTTCCCTTCCTGCTAAACCCAATAATGAAGATTAAAAGCCTAGTGGCAGCTAAGATTGAGGCTGGGAAAGAGGCAGCCACCTGTGACCCAACCTCACCCATAGTTGTTAGAGTCTTCTAATTGGGGCATTGTAACCCTCTTCCACAGTTGGGAGGTCAGTGTAAGTGCAAGCGACACGTGTCTGGTCGCCAGTGTAATCAGTGTCTGCACGGCTTTTACAAGCTTCAGGCAGAACTGGCCGACGGCTGCCATGCCTGCAACTGCGATGCCGCTGGGACAGAGTGGCCACATAATTCCTGTCACCCGGACTCGGGGCAATGCCAGTGTAAGAGCAATGCAATCGGTAGGTATCAAGCAGCATCTCACCCTCTGTCTGTATCTTTCTGTAGCTCTCTCCCTGTGATTTTCTTTCGGTCTGGCTTTTTATTTATTTAATAACCTATCGTCCATCCTTCCGTGGACAACCATTCATCAAACACCTTTAAAAAAAAAATAATAATAATAAAAGTATGAATGATGTTTGTGTGGAAAAGCTTCCATTGCTTAGGGTGTTATAGATTGTATTCCCAGAGCCCAAAATGTTCTCTCCTCGATAGTCATGTGGACCCCCCCTCATCCTCTGTGACTAATTAATTAATAAGAGGTGATATGGTGGCTTAGTGGTTAGCATGTTCTCCTTTCAGAGCTGAGGTTTGAATCCCAATCTGGGTGGAGTGTCCATCTTCCCCCTGTGTCCACGTGGGTTTCCTCCGGGTTCTGCGGTTTCCTCCCACAGTCCAAAGACATTGATTCAAGGTAAATAGGCTGCTCTGAATTGCCCCAGATAGTGATGATTGGTCCATAACGTTCGCCTCTCAGCACTGTGGATCCAGGTTTGAATCCCAATCTGGGTGGAGTTTCCATGTTCTCCCCGTGTCCATGTGGGTTTCCTCCGGGTTCTCCAGTTTCCTCCCACAGTCCAAAGACATGGAATCAACATAAATTGAATGCTGTAAATTCCCATATAGAGTGTGTCTGTGTGAGTGAGTGTGTGCCCAGCGATAGATTGGCGCCCTGTCCTTGGCAACGTTCTCCCCTGGATGTCCATGTGGACCCACCTCACATGACCTGTGACCCTAATTAAAGAGTTGGCGTAAAAAAAAAGATGAGGGTGACTTAGTGGTTAGCACGTCTGCCTCTCAGCTCTAGGGATTCCTGGTTCGAATCCCGATCTGGACAGAGTTTTCATGTTTTCCCCCTGTCCGTGTGGGTTTCCTCCGGGTTCTCCGGTTTTCCTCTCACAGTCCAAAAACATGGATCAAGGTCTATTGAATTCTCCAAATTGCCCCATATAGAGTGTGTCTGTGTGAGTGAGTGTGTGCCCAGCGATAGATTGGCACCCTGTCCTGGGTGTATCTGCCCATCGCCCGAAACGTTCTCCACTGGCTGAGCAAAGGGACCCCCCCACGACCCTAGTAGAGGATAAAGCGGAAGATAATGGATGGATGGAAATAAATGACATTTAAACCACCATCTTTTACAAACTGTCTAAATAAAACATTGCGAACACACCTTTAGCTCCACCTTTCGCTTCACGCTTCATTTCAAGTTCACTCCAAACTGTAACCACAAGATTTGCCTCTCACTTTTTTTTTCAATGCGTCTCAGTCCTTTGTGATCAATCACTTCCATTCCACCATGCCGTGGCTTTGATGCATTCCTTATGAAATGCAAACGAAACACTACTTAGTAGATCATGCAAATTGCCGAGCCAGGATATCAGGGGCCACCTCATTTTAATTTTGTAATTCAGAGCCAAGTTGATAATAATAAACCGGCCTGTCCCCATTATTTGTCCTGCTCCTTACAAGACACGCTTCTCTGTTTGGGGCTCCCACAGGTATTACTTAGAAATTAGCTTTGATTATGGCAATTTATTACCTTCACCACATTGGAGGCCACCAGCGGCTTCGCGGGGGCAAAATTTATCAAGTGACCCAAGTCCACTGTGTGCACAATACAGTTTGAAACGTTGATGCATGAGAATATTGCCGAGCGACATTACTGATAGAGTGCACCGCTCCTGCGTTGCATAGCTCTGCGTCCCCTATCATGCATACACACACACACATCTCTACACACAGCATGGAAATCGTTTCAGGTCTACGGTGCTTAACCTAGATTGCATGTTTTATTACAATAACTGTGTACAAACGTCTAAAAAATAAAACTGAAAAAAGAAAAAATGGGAAAAACATACGAAAACCATCATAAAAAAACAAGGAAAACACAAGCAAAAAGCATGTTATATTTAAAAAATACAAAAGAGGTGAAAAAAAAACAAAACAAAAAAAACGCAGGGAAACCATGAGAAAATGCATAAAAACCATGAAAAATGGTAAAAACATACGAAAAAAATATGAAAACAAAACAAAAAAAAAAAAAAAAACAAGAAAAAGAGCATGAAATATTTGAAAAACACGAAAGCCATAAGAAATAAAATGAAAAAAATGCAGGAAAACCATGATAAAATGCATAAAAACATGAAAAATGGAAAAAAAAGACATATGAAAAAGAACAAAAACAAAACAAGTAAAACACAAGAAAAAAATAATGTTATATTTAAAAAAGAACAAAAAATGTGAGAAAAACAAAAACGGAGGGAAACCATGAGAAAATGCATAAAAAAATAAGAAAAGAAAAAAAAAAACATATGAAAAAGACTTGGAAAACAAAATAAAAAAAACAAGAAAAAAAGCATGTTATATTTGAAAAATACAAAATACGTGAGAAAAATATTTTTAAAAATGCAGGAAAACCATGATAAAATGGATAAACAACATGAAAAATGGAGAAAAAACATATGAAAAAAAAAAACAAAAAAAAAAAAAAAAAAAAAAAAAACAAGAAATAAAGCATGCAATATTCAAAAAATGCAAAAAAAAAAAAAATGTATGGAAACACAAGACAAAAAAAAAAAAAAAAAAACAAGAAAAAAGCATGTTATATTTGACCAATACAAAAGACATGTCTAAATCACTAAAAAAATGCAGGGAAACCATGAGAAAATGCATAAAAAACATTAAAAATGTAAAATAAATAAATAAATAAATAAATAAAAAAAACACATGAACAACAACAAAAAAAAGAAAATCACAAGGAAAAAGTTGTGAGAAAAAAAAACACACATGGAAATGTACACACATCTACACATAGCATGGAAGTATTTCAGGTCTACCGTGTACCGGTGCTTAACCTAGATTGCATGTTTTATTACATTGCCTGTGTACAAACGTCTAAAACTACGTTGTAGTTGTTAACTCATGTATTATCACGTCTTAAACAGAATATTTTTGTTTTTTGTGTCACGTAACACATTTAAGATTTGCGGCTGTTTTATTAGCATATTTATTTGTGTTACTTAAAATGATATGGTGACACAGTTTAAGTGGAAACTGGAAGGCGACGATAAATATTAGAATTAATTTTGTGTCGTTAAGTGGCCTGTGAAGCTGGAACAGAAAGCAGAAGGTGAATGTGGGGACCCTGTACATATTGCAGCAGTACGCAATGCCCCTTAGGCTCTGTTCAGCAACAAAGAATAGATTACCTGTCAGGAATATGTATGGGATATTCAAATAAGCGCCATGCATATTAACGATCTGGCTATAATTTAAATCCACGTAGTCCAGTTTTTTCAGAACTTCCATATAAGATGTATTTTTCTTTAACCACTGTTATTTTTACCCTTTCTTTTATTTATTTATTTTCATTTAAGTGAAATGGAGTATTTGGCCTGCAGTGGGTCATTTATCATTGGTTAAGGGCATCAGTTAATAATGTCATTTAGTCGCCGCTTTCCTTTTCCTGCATGTGATGTCTGTTAACTTTTATTTGTTTCATATTTTTTGTGCAAAGTTTTCTGATAATCTGGCTTTTTTGAAATTACATGGACCAAAGAATTGGGAAACCGAAACATTACACCTATAATATACCATGTGAAATGTAGGAAAACCACAAAAACTGCACAAAAGACAAAAATTCATGAAAAACACAAAAAAATGGGGAAAAAAGCAACTAAAACACAAGAAAAAAGCAAAAAATATATGAAAAACATGAAAGATGTGAGAAAAGCATGAAAAAAATGCATAAAAAACATAAAAAAAATGGAAAAAACATACAAAAAAAATTAACAAAAAAACAAGAAAAACACAAGAAAAAAAAGCAAGTTATATTTGCCAAGCACAAAACAAAAAATCCATTAAAACCATGATAAAATGTACAAAAACAAGAAAAAGGCAAAAAACGCACGACAAACACATGGAAAACACAAGAAAAAAAAGCAGGACATATCTAA
This sequence comes from Corydoras sp. C115, assembly GCA_019802505.1. Lineage (NCBI taxonomy): Eukaryota > Metazoa > Chordata > Actinopteri > Siluriformes > Callichthyidae > Corydoras > Corydoras sp. C115. The sequence goes on from JAFMOC010000261.1 coordinate 622,161, forward strand.
AAACAAGAAAGACACAAGAAAAACACCAAAAAAAATGCTTGAAAAGCAAAAAGGTGAAGAACACAAAAAAAAAAAAAAAGTATGAAAAAAATTATATTATGATATATATACAGTATAGGCGGCACAGTGACTTTGTGGTTAGCATGTTCTCCTCTCAGCACTAGGGATTCCCGGTTCGAATCCCAATCTTGGCGGAGTTTCCATGTTCCCCCCGTGTCCGCGTGGGTTTCCTCCAGCTCCTCCGGTTTCCTCCCACAGTCCAAAAAACATGGATCGAGGTCAATTGAATTCTTCAAATTGCCCCATATAGAGTGTTTGTGTGTGTCTGTGTGAGTGAATGGGTGCCCAGCGATAGATTGGCGCCCCCGAAACTTTCTCCCCTGGATGGGCATGGGGAACCCCCCCCCCCCCCCCCACCCACCCCGCGACACTAGTAACGGCTAAATTGGAAGATAATGAATAAATGGATGATATATATTATATAATATTTCTTGTCCTTTTCTGCCATTCTGTAAACTCTACAAAAACAAACTGGCCCAAAAATAAACTATTAATAAAATAAATTGTTTAGTCAGCACTTTAAAAAACAAACATAAACATTCCCAGACAGAAAGGAATTGAACATGGATTCTCTGTGATGCTTCTACAGTCATCATTAGGACATCAATAGAATGCGGTTTCCTTATTGACACAACCTCCCACACATGCCACACCTTGATGTTTTACTGGAATGTTATGGATGCCTGTACGGTGGATGAGAGATAGCAGTAATAGGCCTTTTCACCAATTTATAAACAGCCCATAAATATTGAACTGCTATTTACCATCAATCACCCAACCATCAATAACATTGTGTTAAAGCATTAAGGTGCAGGGGAGAACGTTTCAGGCGCTGGCCAGATACACCCAGGACAGGGCGCCAATCTATTGTCTGCTTTATCATTATCTTTCACTTTATACTCTTTTAGGGTCGCGGGGGGGGTTCCCCATGCCCATCCAGGGGAGAACATTTCGGGAGCTGGGCAGATACACCCAGGAGAGGGTGCCAATCTATTGCTGGGCACACACACTCACACAGACACACTTTATATGGGGCAATTTGGAGAATTCACTCGACCTTGATCCATGTTTTTGGACTGTGGGAGGAAACCGGAGAACCCAGAGGAAACCATTGCGGACACGGGGAGAACATGGAAACTCCACCCAGATGGGGATTCGAACCGGGAATCCCTAGTGCTGAGAGGAGAACGTGCTAACCACTAAGCCACTGTGCTGCCCCTCATCTTTTTTTTTAACGCTAACTCTTTAATTAGGGTCACAGGTCATTGGGGGTGGGTCTGTGGGTCTGTGGGAGGAAATGGAGAACTCGGAGGAAACCCACATGGACACGGGGAGAACAAGGAAACTCCACCCAGATTGGATGGATGGATGGATATATACATTCATCCATTATCTCCCGCTTTATCCTCTATTAGGGTCGCGGTGGGGTTCCCCATGCCCATCCAGGGGAGAAAGTCTCAGGCGCTGGGCAGATACACCCAGGACAGGGCGCCAATCCATCGCTGGGTACACACTCACACACTCAAACTCACTCTATATGGAGCAATTTGGAGAATTGAATTAAACTTGATCCATGTTTTTGGACTGTGGGAGGAAACCGGAGAACCCGGAGGAAACCCACGTGGACATGGAACATGGAAACTCCACCCAGATTGGGATTCGAACCGGGAATCCCTAGTGCTGAGAAGAGAACGTGTTAACCACTAAGCCACCATGCCGCCCTATATATATATATATATATATATATATATATATATATATATATAATTTTTAATTTTTTTCAGGCCGTGCTTGTGACCGCTGCAGCTATGGCTTCAGATATCTTAACCACACCAACCCTGATGGCTGTGAACCATGTGGCTGTAATCCAAATGGCTCCCTTCACCAATTCTGCAACCCTTTTACTGGCCAATGTAAATGCAAGCAGGATGTCCGAGGTCTACTCTGTGATTCCTGCCCCATCGGTACATACGGCCCCACCCAGAGTGGGCTCTGTCTTCCATGCAACTGTAGCAATGCTGGAACCGTGCAGAGCACTGTATGTAACCCTGTATCGGGCCAGTGTGTGTGCCGGCCACATGTTAAAGGCCGTCGCTGTGACTCCTGCCAGGATGGTTGGTTCAGGGTGGGTTCAGGTGGCACACTAGGATGCCAGCCTTGTCAGTGTGAGCCCCGGGGCACTGTTAATGGCTCAGTTTGGTGCGATGAGGAAACGGGACGGTGCCGCTGCAAAAACGGTGTTGAAGGGCTTCAGTGTAATCGCTGTTATCCTCATATGTACAACCTGAGCTTCGGAAATGATACGCATGCGTGTCGACCGTGTCACTGCCACGCCCCGGGAACCATTCGCGGAACAATGTGTGATCCGGAGAGTGGACAGTGTGTATGCTCGTCCACCCATCGTTCAAGAGACTGCAGCACATGTAGACCAGGTGAGTGCTTTAAAAATGACGTACTTAGTGTATACGGGGCACTTCTATGTATTTTTTAGTTTTTAAATCATTTAACGTGACTGAAGGTAAATAATAAGGCAATAAGGCAATACGAGAGGGCGTGCATTATTGTGAATAAATCACGGGAATCACTGGACAGAGAACAGTCCACCAATCAAAACATACAGGTGTCTGATCCACTTGTACCATCATCCACCACCCTAATGATACCTGCTCTGTGGGGGTCCTGATCATCAGAGAACAGCGTAAAGGGGACTGACGAGGTATGTAAAGGTAACACTTTACCTCAATCCGGTATTCATAGTGCATTATTAACACATTTATAATGCTTTAGAATGCTTGTCATAAGCCTTTATTAATGTCCATAGACGTACATAACCACACTCATAAAGTGTTATAAGAACATGCCATAAGACTTTATAACACAAAGTGACATAATGCACTTTAAAGGATATATTTTAACTGTTCGTCAACTTATTATAGAGGCCAGCGCCATAAAGCCTTATAAGAACGATTTTCTGAAAATGTCTTTATAAGTGCTCATAACTGTTTATAAAAGCTCATAAGCTCTCTTTACAGGCGTAAAGTAAAGTGTTGTCTTTAATTAACTCTTTGAAAGAGACTGCATACAGTACGTAGTAGGACATAATGACTTATAAAAGCTTATAAATGCTCTTTACAGGCTTTATAAAGTGTAATTATGCCATATTAAAATGCATTGTATTTTTTGGGTTATAAAGCCTCAAAATTTTATAACAATTAACGTAGGACTATGAGAATGTTCCCCTAACAGAGGCTTATGAGCAAGGTTATAAAGCATTTTAAATACTTCAAAAAGCTTTATGAATGCACTTATGATGCATTATGGATACCAAATTCATAGAAAGTGTTACCGAGCATTGTACTTGGTTCGAATGCAAGTGCTTTGCGAAAGTGGGATCTCTACAAAAGCAATAGTGCCAGATCTGGCAGCTTGTTATGAAGAGATGGACGGCTTTAGCTGATACCAGTGCATCTCAGTTGCAGAAGGATATTAATCCAAGCCCCGAACTCTCCAGAGGTACTTTTTCAGTTTTGATGACAACAAACCTTTCACATCCTACTACTGCAAATAACGATGTCCCCCCCTGGCCTTGACACACCCTTCATTGACTGCAATAACATATGACACTGTGGGAAAAACTTGGGAGATGTACGACCAAGATAAATGCAGAAAGCCACAACACTTCACTATGTATGTGTCTGTGTACAGAGTGGTAAAGATACGGACACGCAGGTGTGGAAAATGTAAAAAAAAAAATCCTACTTAAATAAAAGTTATTTTAATTATAATTTAATTATAATTTGAATAATAATTCAAAATTACAAGAATTCTTGATAAAACTTTACTCAAATCCGGTATTCATAATGCATTATAAGTGCATTCATAAATCTTTAAAATATATTCAGAACACTTCATAATACTCATCTTAAGCAAAGAAGTACATAACCACACTCATATATTTCTTTTTTAAGGCTTTATAACACAAAGTGTTATACTGCATTATAAATTCTATATTTTAACTGTTCATCATCTTATTATAAAGACCAGTGACATAAAGCCTTATAAAATATTTCTGACTATGATGATGAACATCTACGGACATTACCAAAGGCTTAGGACAAATGTAATAAAGCATTCTAAGTGCTTTATAAAGCATTATGTACTCCGGATTCACAAAAAGTGTTACTTAACACTTTATAATACTTGTCATAAGCAAAGATGTACATATCCATATTCATAAAGTGTTATAAGAACATCCCATAAGCCTTTATAACACAAGTGACATAATGAATTATAAATTCTATATTTGAAATAGTCATCATCTATTATTAGACCAGCGACATAAAGCCTTATAACATATTTATGACTATGGTTATGTACATCTGTGGACATTAACAAAGGCTTATGATAAATGTAATAAAGTATTCTGAGTGCTTTATAAAGCTTTATTAATGCACATCATAATGCATTATGAACACCGGATTCACAGAAAGTGTTACCTAATAAAGAAATGAACAGTTAAAATATATAATTTATAATGCATTATGCTTATTTGTGTTATAAAGCCTTATGGCAAATGGTTATGTACATCTATTGACATTAACGAAGGCTTATGACAAATGTAATAAAGTATTCTGAGTGCTTTATAAAGCTTTATTAATGCACGTCATAATGCATTATGAACTCTGGATTCATAGAAAGTGTTACCTAATAAGTTAATGAACAGTTAAAATATATAATTTATGATGTATTATGCCACTTTGTGTCATAAAGCCTTAGGCAAATGGTTATGTACATCTATGGACATTAACAAAGGCTTATGCCAAGTACTAAGCTTTATAAATGTGTTAATAATGCATTATGAATACCGAATAAAGTGTTACCCAATGGTCTAGTTCTCTAGTGGTTAACTTGCCATCTTCATCATTCACTTTTTTATTGCTGCTAAGGCCTTTATTGCCATAGCATTCCATTTCGGCCGCGATGAAATCCATGTAGTTTGAAAAAAGTGTTAAATGGAGGATGACCTCTACTTAGCCGCAACGTCATAGCCGCGGCCTCTAAATGAACCTTGGTGTGGCGCCATGACAAGGATGTACAGTCATTTCATCATAACCCACACCACCTGATGAATTAGTCCAGGTGCTTCTGGCTCCAGAGTGTTCGTCCTGGTCCACCCAGCACATAAAGTATGTGCACCAAGAGTGGCCCTGGCAGGATGAAATTAAAAGTGCAGGAAGCAAGAGCGAGATCCATCTGCCCTGGATGATGACAGTTGGTACACTCCCTTTCCCTGTTCCGGCACTGCATGGAACCATTCAGCCATATTTCATTCTTGGTGTAGAATTAAGCTGTGACTGAGATGTTTTCGAACCCTGTGGTCCTCCACGTCTGAATTATGCTGTTTGGATTCACCTTTAATCATTCACCTTGGGAAAAGGGAAGACTACGAGTATGTTATTTTGGTATCACTTTACCTGAATCTGGTATTCATAATGCATTATTAACACATTTATGAAGCTTTATAAAGTATTCATCATGCTTTATAATACTTGTCATAAGCCTTTGTTATTGTCCAAAAGATGTACATAACCAGACTCACGAAGTGTTATAAGAACATGCCATAAGGCTTAATAACACAAAGTGACATAATGCATTATTAACACATTTATAAAGCTTTATAAAGTATTCATAATGCTTTATAATACTTGTCATAAGCCTTTGTTATTGTCCACAGATGTACATAACTAGACTCATGAAGTGTTATAAGAACATGCCATAAGGCTTTATAACACAAAGTGACATAATGCATTATTAACACATTTATAAAGCTTTATAAAGTATTCATAATGCTTAATAATACTTGTCATAAGCCTTTGTTATTGTCCACAGATGTACATAACCAGACTCATGAAGTGTTACAAGAACATGCCATAAGGCTTTATAACACAAAGTGACATAATTCATTGTATATTATGTAATACTTTCTGAATCTGGTATTCATAATGCATTATACGTGCTTTTATAAAGCTATATAAAGTATTCTTAATGTTTTATACTATTTGTCATAAGCATTTGTTAATGCACATAGATGTGCATAATCATAGCAATGAATTGTTATAACAAGTTGACATAAGGCTTTTTAACACAATTTGACAATGCATTGTCACTTTATGCATTCATTAAGCACAGACATTATAAAGCTTTATGACACTGGTCTCCACATTAAGTTAATGAACGGTTCAAATCCATCCATCCATTATCTTTATTCTCTTCTAGGGTCGGGGGGGGGGGGGGGGGGGGGGGGGGGGGGGGGCGTCCGGTTTTTTTTAAGTCGCTGCGGTTTATATCTACACTTTGTAATGAGTTATGTCACATAACATGGGTTATAAAGCCTTATGGCATGTTTGCTTTGTGTTTCAGGTTACTTCACTTCTCATCTGGCTGATGGTAGATGTGAGCGCTGTGACTGTCACTCAGCCGGAGCAGTGGGACGAGTGTGTGACCCAGACACTGGAAAATGTGTTTGTACTGACACTTCGCTCGCTGGACGTAGGTGTGACCAGTGCACGGATCTGTACTTTGGCTTCAGTCTGATCACTGGCAGGTTGGTTTATTTACCACTCTGCTTTCTTTATAATGTTTTCCAATGTTTTATGTCTCATTACTGTAACCTCACTGCCCTATACGTTCTACGATTATAATTCCTGCTAAAAAACACACGTAATGGAACGAATGACGTTATAAGTGTTACAGTGTTATAGCCTTTAAACCCCCAAAGAGCAAGCCAAAGGGACAGTGGCGAGAAAAAAACTCCCTGTTATGTTGTTATCTTAAGGAAGAAACCTTGTGAGGACCGAGGCTCAGTGAGGGACTCATCATCCTTGAGCAGCTGGGTGGCATCAACAGTGTAGGACAGCCATTTTTATCCATCCATCCATTATCTTCCGCTTTATCCTCTACTAGGGACGCGGAGGGGTTCCTCATGCCCATCCAGGGGAGAACGTTTCAGGCACTGGGCAGATACACCCTGGACAGGGTGCCAATCTATCACTAAGCACACACTCACTCACACAGACACACAGACACACTCTATTTGGGGCAATTTGGAGAATTCAATTAACCTTGAGCCATGTTTTTGGACTGTGGGAGGAAACCGGAGAACCCGGCGGAAACCCATGCAGATATGGGGAGAACATGGAACCTCCACCCAGATTGGGATTCGAACCAGGATCCCCAGTGCTGAGAGGTGAACGTGCCACCCCGTCTTCATAATGCTTCATAACATTTGTCATAAGCCTTTGTAAATGTACATAGATGTTCATAATCATAGTCATGAATTGTTATAACAATCTGACATCAGGCTTTAGAACACAAAGTGACATAATGCATTATAATATGTCTCTTTTAAAGAGGTAGTTAATGACAACACTTTACTTTATGCCTGTAAAGAGAGCTTATAAGCTTTTTTATAAACAGTTACAGTATGAGCACCTATAGAGTCAGATCCATGCTTTTGGACTGTGGGAGGAAACCGGAGAACCCGGAGGAAACCCAGCCAGACATGGGGAGAACATGGAAACTCCACCCAGATTGGGATTGGAATCGGGAATCCCTAACGCTGAGAGGAGAACATGCTAACCACTAAACCGTGCCGCTACCTGTAAGGAAAATATGAATTTTTATATTTTTCAGGCCTTTGTGATGGTATTTTGATGTGTTAAATAATAAAAAAGTAAAAAAAAAAAACATACATGAAATAGTGCAAACCAGTGGGTTTGCAGGACAAGATTAGGACAAGATCAATGTAGTTATTGATTTAGTATTTACAAACATTCATCAAACTCTTAACGTATATCTAGCATCGAAAAGATGTAAAAGTATTTTACAGGTTGCCCTTCTTCCCTGCCTATTATCACCGTCTCCACGGAGAACATCAAGGACTAAATCTTGCATTAAAACCCATGTCTATCCATTTGGGTACGGCTGATACATTGCGCCTACATTTGGGAAATGGCAGAAAAGGTCAGATTAGCCATTAAACTAACCTGCCTCTAAATGATCGTAGGCTTTAATGCTCTCCCCGGCACTTGATTTGTCCGACGTATCAACTAAGCTGTAAATATGCCACGCATTAACAGCCATAATTATATAGGCCGCAACAATTCGTCAGCCTGTTCCATACATTGACGAAGTCGGAATGAATTGCACACATATATGTTTTAAACGCATGTGTTTAGTTTGCCGTCAGCAGGTTATGTCTTGACATTTGATCAGATGTCGACAAATGACCTTTCAGAGTTCCGATGAGATATTCCGCCTTCCAGCTATATTGAGCAAAGCAGAATAACCAATGGGAGCCAGCATGAGTACCTCTCCTTGAGTATTCCTTCCCGAAGTATAGAAAGTTTGAATGTGTGGCAGCCTGGTGGGAGAAAAGTGTACTGTATTAGTGGTGAAATGGGCCAGCACCATCCATACATTATCTTGCTTGTCCGGGGTTCGAGTCGTGGGGCAGCAACCTATGCTAGAGAGGCCCAGACCTCCCTCTTCCCAGCCACCTGTCCCAGCTCGTCTGAGGGAATTCTGAGGCATCCCAAGACCAGCTGGGAGTCTTCCCTGGGGTCTCCGTCAAGCTGGACCCTTGGGAGGTGCTCAGAAGGCATCCCTACCAGATGCCCAAACCCAACTGGCTCCTTTCGAAGCAGAGGAGTAGCGGCTCTACTCCGAGTCTCTCCCGGATGACCAAGGTTCTCACCCTATCTCTCAGGGAGAGCCCAGACACGCTGTGGGGAAAACCCATTTCGCCCACTTGTAATTGCGATCTTGTTCTTTAGGTCATTACCCAAAGCTCATGACTATAGGTGAGGGTAGGAACATATATCAACTGGTAAATCAAAGCCTTGCCTCATGGCTTAGCTCTTTCTTTACCATAACAGACCGTTATAGAGTCCGCATCACTGCTGACCCCACACCGATACGCCTGCCAATCTCCCAATCCACCTTACCATCACTCGTGAACAAGACCCCGAGATACTTAAACTCCTTACTAGTTTGAGTAACTTAAAGTTCTTACACACAGAGTAATTTGTCCTTCACATTTATCCCATGCGTGCAGTGAAACACAATATATTGTTATGATCAGGCGATGCCACGGCTTGGGAGGCAAAGTCCAGAGCTGAAGGTGCTTCAAAAGTAGTCTTTAATGCAGAAGACACCAGGTGAAATCAGACACATCGCAAAAAGAGACTCACAAAATGACATCAAACAATGTTCCAACACTTAATACTGAAAAAGGCAGGGTTTTTAAAAATATAGTCGGGAAGGGTAGTCACATGATGGTAAACACAGCTGAACCAGATTAGATTGAATTACCAGTAAATAAAAATAAAATCATCAATAAATACTACAGGGCGGCACAGTGGTTTAGTGGTTAAGCTCCCCTTATCCGCGTGGGTTTCCTCCGGGTTCTCCGGTTTTCTCCCACAGTCCAAAAACATGGATCAAGGTCAATTGAGTTCTCCAAATTGCCCCATATAGAGTGTGTCTGTGTGAGTGAGTGCACCCAGTGATAGGTTGGCATCCTGTCCTGGGTGTTTCTGCCCAGTGCCCAAAACGTTCTCCCCTGGATGGGTATGGAGAACCCTCCCGGCGATCCTAGTAGAGGATAAAGTGGAAGATAATAGATGGATGGATGGATGGATGGATGGTTTCCAGCTAGCTGAAATCAGGGAACGTTAAATAACACCAAGAGATTTCCCTGGATGAAGTTTCATTTACGCAAATATTCTCCACCAAGTCAATAAGATGGTGCATCATATTTGTTTGATATCATATTGCCATCATATTGTCCAGTGCACTTCTTGGAGTTAAATGGCCACGATATTAACGTTGTTATTTCTATCACAGAATAAGACATAAGACTGTATACACAGATTGCAGGCTGATTATTACACCTCGCTGTGGACGGTTTTATTACATAGACAATATTCATTTCTAATCATGGACCTGGGGATGATGTGATTTACCTGTTTAATGTGGTCACTGCTGGAACTTGTTCAATCCTGTTTGGCATCCCTCAAACAAACCATGCATTTTAAGAACATTAATAACAGCTGCATGAGTCCGATGCTTGCACTGAGGGACACGTTTTATTCGATTGCGAAATATATCGGGCGTCCAGAATTTCATATGGACTCATCAGTTTTCCGAGTTTATGAAAACATAAGCCTTTGTTAATGTCCATAAATAGTACATGACAAAACCACACTCATAAAGTGTTATAAGAACATGCCATAAGCCTTTAAAACACAAAGTGACATAATGCATTATAAATGATATATTTGAACTGTTCGTCAACTTATTATAGAGACCAGCGACATAAAGCCTTATAACGTTTGTGTTTAACAAATGCTTTATATGTGCTCATAATGGTTTATAAAAACTTATAAGCTCTCTTTACAGGCATAAAGTAAAGTGTTGTCATTAATTATTAATTAATCTTTGAAAGAGACCGCGTACATAGTAGTACATAATGCCTTATAAAAGCTTATAAATGCTCTTTACAGACTTTTAGTAAAGTGTAATCATCTTGTTTGAAGTAAGAACATCCAAAGAATCAAAAGTTGAAATAATTTCAGATTATAATGCATTATGTCACTTTGTGTTCTAAAGCCTTATGTCAGATTATTATAACAATTTATGACTGTGATTATGAACATCTTTTTACATTGACAAATGCAATAAATCATTATGAATACTTTATAAAGCTTTATAAATTTTCTTATAAGCTATGAATATCTATGTACAAGTCTTATAACAAATGTTATAAAAAATGGTTATGAGTACTTTATAAAGCTTTATAAATGCACTTATAATTCACTATGAATACAGGATTTGTAGAAATTGTTACCAGAATGCCTAAACTTACAAAAAATCAAAAGTTGAAATAAGCGCATATTATAATGCATTGTCACTATGTGTTATAAAGCATTATGTCAAATTATCATGACATTTTATGACTATGATTATGAACATATATGTACTGTACATTACTTATATGTACAGATGCTTATGACAAATGTAGTAAAGTGTTATGAATACTTTATAAAGCTTTATAAATTCTATTCACATCTTATGAGCTATGAACATCTATGTACATTAAGTCTTATGATAAATGTGAAAAATTGGTTATGAATGCTGTATAAAGCACTTATAATGCTCTATGAATACAGGATTTGCAGAAAGTGTTATCAGATTGCCTAAACTTACAAAAAAATCAAAAGTTGAAATAAGTGCATATTATAATGCATAATGTCACTGTGTTATAAAGCCTTGTGTCAAATTGTTATAACAATTTATGACTATGATTATGAACATATATGTACATTAACAAATGCTTATGAAAAATGTTATAAAGTGTTATGAATACTTTATAAAGCTTTATAAATGCACTTATAATGCATTATGAATACTGGATTCACCGAGAGTGTTAGCCTTATCTTCTTTGTGCATATTGTATGTCTTATGTCATGTAGTTTTGTGGGGTTTTTTTTATTGTCTACAATGTACAGCACTTTGGTCGACGTAATCGTGTTAAATGTGCTATAAATATAAACTTACTTACGTATTTTGAGCCAACTAATAATAGTTTCAAAAGTTTGGGCTCTTTCTGAAAAGTCAAGGTCAAACCACATCAGAAACTCCTGCTTTGGCTCTAAAGAGGTCCCCCGGATGACAGGACAAATTTACAGCTCATTAAGAGTCTCGGGCTTTTCTCAACTGCATGTGAAAGTGTCAAATGTGTGGCCTTCATGTCACCCATCACCAGTTCCGTTGGGGTTCCACCCCTTCACACCTCGCAGCATCCTTCTGTAAATGCCCCGATTTAGCGCCGTGTGCCGGCGTACACACTCGGTCCACATGTGTGAGCCCATAATCAAAGCCTACCTTGGATTTCAGAGCGTTTCCACAGCGACAATAAATCTCAGCGTGTTACTTTGGCATAATCGCTCGAATTCTCATGCGTTATAACAGTTGCCTTTGGGAGATGATAGTGCTTTTTATAGAGATTTACATTTACATTTAATCATTTAGCGGACGCTTTTATCCAAAGCGACTTACAAATGAGAACATCACAAGTCAGGAATTGTGGAGAAAACCAGCTACACAGTAGAATTATCAAACCTAATCGTTATATGATGCTGCGGGCAGCAATTGACCTTGATGCATGTTTTTGGACTGTGGGAGGAAACTGGAGAACCCGGAGGAAACCCACGCGGTCACGGGGAGAACATGGAAACTCCACTCAGATTTGGATTCGAACCGGGAATCCCTAGTACAGCTGGGTAGCATGTTATGAAAAAATATATAATGTGGGGGGGGGGGGGGGGGGGGTGCAGGATCAGATAATGATCAGGTTTGATAATGCTAGTGTGTAGCTGGGTCTTCCTTAACTACTGACTTGTGGTGTTCTCATTTGTAAGTCATATTTTTGTGTAGGTGTAAACCCTGTGGCTGTGACCCAGCGGGGAGTCTCAACGGAAGCTGCGATGTCAACACAGGCCAATGCTGGTGCAAGTTGTTCGTAACTGGCCCGAAATGTGAATCCTGCGTTGAGGGGGCGAGTCACCTGGATCCCAACAACCACCTGGGCTGCAGTAAAGGTCATACATACAACATACAAAAAGCATTTAATTATGTTGCCATTGCATGTTAGCACTCAGGAGGTGGTACTTACGCTTTAGTAGTTTAGTTTAGTTTTAAGATAAGATAAGATAAGATAAGAAAAACCTTTATTTGTCCCGCAATGGGGAAATTCACATTTCTCAGCAGCACATTAATTAAAAGCAGATTTGCACAATTAATTTAGTTTTATACAACAAAATAATGAAATACTGCAATACTTTCAGACCCCACGTTACACATGTGTAGGGGTAATTGGTAATAAATGGGTTAGCACGTTCTCCTCTCAGCGCTAGGGATTCCCGGTTCGAATCCCAATCTAGGTGGAGTTTCCATGTTCTCACCGTGTCCGTGTTTTCTCCGGTTTCCTCCCACAGTCCAAAAACATGGATTAAGGTTAAGTGAATTCTCCAAATTGCCCCATATAGAGTGTGTATGTGTGCTTGTCTGTGTGAGTGAGTGTACCCAGTGATATATTGGCGCCCTGTCCTGGGTGTATCTGCCCAGCTCCCGAAACGTTCTCCCCTGGATGGGCATGGGAACCCCCCACACACCCCCCATGAAACTAGTAGAGGATTAAGTGGAAGATAATAGATGGATAGATATGAATAATAATAATAATAATAATAATAATAATAATAATAATAATAATAATAATAATAATAATAATGAGGCAGGATGGTGGTTTACTGGTGAGCATGTTCTCCTCTCAGCGCTGTGGATTCCCAATTCGATTCCCAATGTGGGTGGAGTTTCCATGTTCTCCCCGTCTCCGCATGGGTTTCCTCCGGGTTCTCCGGTTTCCTCCCACAGTCCAAAAACATGGATCAAGGTCAATTGAATTCTCCAAATTGCCCCATATAGAGTGTGTCTGTGTGAGTGAGTGTGCCCAGTGATAGATTGGTGCCCTGTCCTGGGTGTATCTACACAGCGCTCGAAATGTTCTCCCCTGGATGGGCATGGGGAACCCTCCCCCCCCGACCCTAGTAGAGGATTAAGTGGAAGATAATGGATGGATAGATAATAATAGTAATAATAATAATAATGAGGCAGGATGGTGGTTTAGTGGTTAGCATGTTCTCCTCTCAGCGCTGTGGATTCCCAATTCGATTCCCAATGTGGGTGGAGTTTCCATGTTCTCCCCGTGTCCGCATGGGTTTCCTCCGGGTTCTCCGGTTTCCTCCCACAGTCCAAAAACATGGATCAAGGTCAATTGAATTTTCCAAATTGCCCCATATAGAGTGTGTCTGTGTGAGTGAGTGTGCCCAGCGATAGATTGGTGCCCTGTCCTGGGTGTATCTACCCAGCGCTCGAAATGTTCTCCCCTGGATGGGCATGGGGAACCCCCCCCCCCCGACCCTAGTAGAGGATCAAGTGGAAGATAATGGATGGATAGATAATAATAGTAATAATAATAATAATGAGGCAGGATGGTGGTTTAGTGGTTAGCATGTTCTCCTCTCAGCGCTTTGGATTCCCAGTTCAAATCCCAATCTGGGTGAAGTTTCCATGTTCTCCCCGTGTCCGCATGGGTTTTCTCCGGGTTCTCCGGTTTCCTCCCACAGTCCAAAAACATGGATCAAGGTCAATTGAATCCTCCAAATTGCCCCATATAGAGTGTGTTTGTGTGAGTAAGAATGTGTACCCAGCAATAGATTAGCGCCCTGTCCTGGGTGTATCTGCCCAGCGCCCGGAACGTTCTCCCCTGGATGAGCATGGGGAAACAACCCCCCCCCCCCCCTCCCCCCACCCCCCACCCCCCCCCCCAACCCCCCCCCCCCCCCCCCCCCCGACCCTTAATTGGTGACAAAGCGGAAGATAATGGATGGATGGATCAGACATTTATATGAATGTGAAGCTGTCAGAGGTGTGCAAACAGCTCAGCCAATCAGATTTAAGGGCCGTAACTACCCGTTTTGTTCCCTTTTAAAGTTGCATATTTACTCGCAAAAGCTTCAGCACGCTGTTCCATGCATTTTTATAGTCGTGTAATGTGTCTGTGCTCTGAAAGGCGGAATTGCCAGTGGTAATGTCTCAGGCTTTTACTCGTCTTAAATGACTTTTATTAAGTTAGCATATTTGAAGTGCTCTGCATGCTGGGATCACCAGTTCTTCCTCTCCGGCTTATGCACAGTCCATTTGTTGCATCCGGAGCTCGCAAGGTCTTTAACCTTGGTTCTGTTTTCTTAGCAGATGATGATGGTTGTTCCACTGTGACCTCAATCAATGTTAATCAGGCTTTTATTAATGGTCTTGTTGCCCAACTGTTGCTTCTTAGAACCCGGACAGCAAACTCCACCAATGGGCATGGTGCTCAACTCCACTGCTGTTGGACTGAGCTGGACTGCCCCAGATTCACCCAACAGCAATGCCCTCACCTACACACTTCTCCGGAACTCTGAGACGGTCCATTCCAGCAATAGTCAGCCACCTTTCGGTTAGCGCCTTTGATTTCCTAATTTTGGGGTATTATACATAACACACATGACTTTTCTGTACATCGTTAATTTTGTGTAGAGACGTAGAGTCTCAAAACACTTTATTTTTTTTTATTTTATTTTTTTTTATTGTTGTCATTATTTTGGTAACACTTCATAAGGCATTATTAACACATTTATAAAGCTTTATAAAATATTCATAATAGTCATGAGTGTTTGTTAATGTCCATAGATGTACATACCCACACTCATAAGGTGTTATATGTACATGCTATAAGGCTTTATTACTCAAAGTGACATAATGCATTATAAATGATAGATTTTAACTGTCCAACAATTTAATTTGAGATGATTACACTTTTGATTACACATTTACACATTTGTTAATGTACATAGATGTTCATAATCATAGTTATAAATTGTTATAACAATCTGACATAAGGCTTTATAACACAAAGTTAATAATATATGCATTATGCATTATAACATGAACTTATTTCATCTTTTGATTCTTTGGATGTTTGGACATTCTTACTTAAAACATGATGATGACACTTTAATTTCACATAAGCATTTGTTAATGTACATAGATGTTCATAACCATAGTCATAAATTGTTATAACAATCTGACATAAGGCTTTATAACACAATGAGACATGGACATTCTTACTTCAAACAAGATGATTACACTTTACTTAAAGTCTGTAAAGAGCATTTATAAGCTTTTATAAGGCATTATGTACTACTATGTATGCAGTCTCTTTCGAAGAGGTGATTAATGACAACACTTTACTTTATGCCTGTAAAGAGAACTTATAAGTTTTTATAATCATTTATGAGCACTTATAAAGTCAATTTTTCAAAACATTAATAAGTGGCAACACTTTACCTACAACCAGTATTTATAATGCATTATTAACACATATATAAAGCTTTATAAAGTATTCATCATGCTTTATAATACTTGTCATGAGCATTTGCAAATGTCTGTAGATGTGCGTAACCACACTCATAAAGCATCATAAGAACATGCCGTAAGGCTTTATAACACAAAGTGGCATAATGCATTATAAATGATATACTGTATTATAACTGTTCAACAACTTATTATAAAGACCAGCACCATAAAGCCTTATAATGTTTGTGTTTAACAAACACGTTTTTCCTGAAACCGACTTTATAAGTGCTCATAACTGTTTATCTGTTTTAACTGTTTAGCTCATAAAAGCTTATAAGCTCTCTTTACAGGCATAAAGTAAAGTGTTATTATTACTTACCTCTTTGAAAGATACTGCATACATAGTAGTGCATAATGCCTTACAACAGCTCATAAGTGCTCTTTACAGACTTTAAGTAAAGTGTAATCAAGTGTTTTAAGTAAGAATGTCCAAACATCTAAAGAATCAAAAGTTGAAATAAGTCCATGTTATAATGCATTATGTCACTTTGTGTTATGAAGCCTTATGTCAGATTGTTATAACAATTTATAACTATGATTTTGAACATCTATGGACATTAACGACGGCTTATGACAGATGTTATGAAGTGTTATGAATACTTTATAAAACTTTATAAATGCACTTATAATGCATTATGAATACCGGATTCATAGAAATGTGTTTTTTCTGTTCAGGGTTGATGTGTTTCACAGATGCCACACTGTCTCCTTCCACACTCTACACTTACCACCTTATTACCAGCAATGTACATGGCAACACCAGCAGCTCCAGCATCACTCTTAGAACTCCATCTTCGGTTCCTAAGCCCAGAGAGTGGCAGCAAAGCATCGTGGGTCATGCCAGCCCTACCTCTGCTTCTTTCAACTGGACGCAGCCTCTTAGTACCTCAGACAACATGAAGAATTATACGCTGGCTTCGGTGGAATTGCAAAGTGGTTTGCGTGGACCCGATTGGACCCGAGGCCTGGGGTCGAAGTTGACCGAGAAGAACTTGCGCCCATTCCGCCGAGTTTCCTTCAGACTGCAGGCCTGCACCAACGGTGGCTGTGGCAATAGCTCAAAAGTCTCTGTGCTGACGACACAGGTTCCGCCAGAGGGGCCGGTGGCACCCACATGTGACCCCAGTTTCCCCCACACAGCTGCAAGTGGAATGGGGTCCTCCCACTAAACCAAATGGTAAAAAAAAATGCTTTTTTTGTTATAGTGGAGAATTTTCTGAGAATAATAGATAGATAGATTTTGGCGGGTTAGAGAACAATTGCTAGTTTCATTTCTTTCCGGGTTCTCCGGTTTCCTCCCACAGTCCAAAAACATGAATTCTCCAAATTGCCACATATAGAGTGTGTTTGTGTGAGTGAGTGTGTGCCCAGCGATAGATTGGCGCCCTGTCCTGGGTCTATCTGACCAGCGCCCGAGATGTTCTTCCCTGGATGGGCATGGGGAACCCACCCACGACCCTAGTAGAGGATAAAGCACAAGGTGATGGATGGGTTCCTGAACGGGTGGGTGGTTTACTGGTTTGCACGGGATTCCCGGTTCGAATCCCAATCTGGGTGGAGTTTCCATGTTATCCCCCCCCCCCACGACCCTAGTACAGGATAAAGCGAAAGATAATGGATGAATGAAAAAATTAATTCATGCATTATACCACTTTGTTTTACAATGTTTATGACATGTTTTTATAACACTGTGGTTATGAACATCTATAAGCATAATAAAACAAAGGCTTATGACAAGTGACAAGTGTTATACAGCATTTTAAGCTGTATATATGTGTTAATAATGCATTATAAATACCAAATTCTAGGTAAAGTCTTCCCATACTTCTTTTTCATGGTTGCCTCAGAGGAATGAATGGAATATTAAGATACAAGAGTAAAAACACCCGACATTTACATTTTGCAGCCAAAAATGACAGAGGGGGAAAAAATAAAGAAATAAATAAAGCACTAAAAGGGGAAAAAATGAGATAGCCACAATTAAGCACGGAGCGGAATTGTTGGAAGATTCTCTGGGGGTACTTTATAATGACCCATGTTAATGAGTTAATTTGTGATAAAGCATGATAACTGGCATTAAAAGTCATTGATATACAGGAAGCTATTTTCCGGGCCTTTTCAGCGGTGCCAGGCACAATGCATAATTGTACGCAGTAATCAACTGCCTTAAAACGTGACACGTAGGGCCATCGGTTTCTACCCACTGAATGAGGCATGGGCTTCAGAGCCTTAATCAAGCCTTTCAGTTGGAGATTAAAGTTCGCCAGGAATTAATTTCAGCCTGGCAAAGATCAAATAGCATTTCTGTAATAGTGTTTCTCATTACGGGAATGACAGAGCCGAAGAGCAGAGGAAAGAGTCGCCTCTTATACGACGTGTAAAAGGATCTTTCCAAAAAAGGTTTCGAAGAAAACCCCCATCTGGGTGGAGTTTCCATGTTCTCCCAGTGTCCGTGTGGGTTTCCTTTGGGTTCTCCGGTTTCCTCCCACAGTCCAAAAACATGGATCCAGGTCAATTGAATTCTCCAAATTGCCCCATTTACAGTGTGTCTGTGTGAGTGAGTGAGTATGCCCAGCGATAGATTGGCGCCCTGTCCTGGGTGTATCTGCCCAGCGCCCGAAACGTTCTCCCCTGGATGAGCATGGGGAACCCCCCCCCCCCCCCCCCGACCCTTAATTGGTGATAAAGCTGAAGATAATGGATGGATGGATCAGACATTTATGCAAAATGGACGCAAAAAAAGATGGACACAAAGTAAATTGGCTGCTCCAAATTGCCCCTATATAAATTGCACCTGTATAGATTGGCGCCCTGTCCTGGGTGTATCTGCCCTGCACCCGAAACGTTCTCCCCTGGATGGGAGTGGGACACGCTGGGCTCACACTAACTTACTATACAGACATAAAGTCTTTTATTCAGGTTCGAATCCCAATCTGGGTGGAGTTTCCATGTTCTCCCCATGTCCGGGTGGGTTTTCCAGGCTCTATGGTTTCCTCCCACAGTCCAAAAACATGGATTCAAGGTCAATTGGATTTTTAAACATGAGAACGTTTGAAAAACAATTAAAGTTTACATCATTCATTCATTTATCCATTATCTTCCGCTTTATCCTCTACTAGGGTTGCGATGGGGGGTTCCCCATGCCCATCCAGGGGAGAACGTTTCAGGCACTGGGCAGATACACCCAGGACAGGGCGTCAATCTATCAGTGGGCACACACTCACACACACACAAACACACTCTATATGGGGCACATGGAAACTCCACCCAGATTGGGATTCGAACCGGGAGTCCCTAGTGCTGAGAGGAGAACATGCTAACCACTAAGCCACCGTGCCGCCATGGTAGAAGAATTATTTTTTACAATTTAAATATTATGTCAGAGGGAAAAAAAAAAATATATATATATATATATAAAATACAATTTAAATTTTAATTAAATATAGCAGCACAGGGCGGCACGGTGGCTTAGTGGTTAGCAGGTTTACCTCTCAGCGCTAGAGATTCACGGTTCGAATCCCAATATGGGTGGAGTTTCCATGTTCTCCCCGTGTCCACGTGGGTTTCCTCCGGGTTCTCCGGTTTCCTCCCACATTCCAAAAACATGGATCAAGTCAAATTAATTCTCCAAATTGCCCCCTATAGAGTGTGTCTGTGTGAGTGAGTGTGTGCCCAACGATGGATTGGCGCCCTGTCTTGGGTGTATCTGCCCAGCGCTCGAGACGTTCTCCCCTGGTTGGGCATGGGGAACCCCCCGCGACCCTAATAGAGGATAAATAGGAAGATAATGGATGGATGGATATAGCAGCATATATATATATATTTCTCAGTCTTGTTGTTTTAAGGTCCTCAACATCATCATGTGGTGCAAATAACTGGCCTCGTCCTGTTTTCACAAACACACTGTCTGGTCCTGTTGCCGTGTTGACGGCGCCGTAATACCAAAGGCACATGGTCACTGCCCCTCATGATCCGGTTCCTGCTGTGTGCGGGCTGCGCCATACGAACATTATTTACAGACTGAGCATCGAGGGCTTGGAGTGCTTTATTCCTCTTCTTGTCCTTTTTAAGCATCTACATCTCACTCCATATGATGGCTTAATGACTCCCTCAAGCCTTCCGCCGGAGTTCACCACTCACCACATTCCCTCGCCCATTTGCAGCCAAATTCATAGCTTGGCAGTAAAAACAATTTACTGTTAATTACAAGGAGAAAAATGTGCTCGAGAGCTCCCAGCGCACACCATGAATCACCCAGCACTCATGGAGATTTATAAGGAATATGTAAGTAGGACGAATTAGTGGGATTTAATAACAGAGGCACAAATCACACAGCCTTCACGGCTCCTTAATTGATACAGTGGGAAGTGATGGACATGAATCCATCAGAGTCGGAGCGCCGGCGTGAGATATGGGCAGCGATCTATGTTGGCGGGAATGCCGTTTCCTCTTCCAGATGCACCGCTACCTCTGTTATAAATCTGGAAGTTTAAGACTGATGTTCCTAATAAAGTGTGTGTATGCGTGCTCGTGATTCAGTGATTTATCACGTCCAGCTGAGGAGTGATACGGATGTAATCTGCAAGCTGCAACTTTGGGGACGTAGAAACTTTCAGCACGCAACATTGTTTTACTCTCAAATCCAATCTGCATAATTTAAATCTGGAAATAAATCGAAAATAAATCAAATCGCTATGACGACACAAATCAGTTGATGGTAACCCACCGTCATCAGTCCAGAATTGTCGTCTTTAACTTCCATCCATCCTCTACTAGGGTCGTGGGGGGTTCCCCACGGCCATCCAGGGGAGAATGTTTCAGGCGCTGGGCAGATACACCCAGGACAGGACGCCAATCTATCACTGGACACACACTCACTCACACAGACATACTCTATATGGGGCAATTTGGAGAACTCAAATGATTTGATCCATGTTTTTGGACTGTGGGAGGAAACCGGAGAACCCGGTGGAAACCCACGTGGACACGGGGAGAACATGGAAACTCCACCCAGATTGGGAGTCGAACCGGGAATCCATAGCGCTGAGAGGCGAACGTGCTAATGTGCTAAGCCACCGTGCCGCCCAAAGGCCATTAAAAGAACCAGATTAAACAAAAATATTAATCTCTGTGATTTATTTGTTTTAAAATGATACAATAATCCAGACCTGTTGGGGAAAAGTGGCAAAAGTTCATTATCTAATGCTTAATCCTCTTCTAGGGTCATGGGGGTTCCCCATGCCCATTCAGGGGAGAACGTTTCAGGCGCTGGGCAGATACACCCAGGACAGGACGCCAATCTATCACTGGACACACACTCACTCACACACACACACTCTATATGGGGCAATTTGGAGAACTCAAATGACTTGATCCATGTTTTTGGACTGTGGGAGGAAACCGGAGAACCCGGAGGAGACCCACGCGGACATGGGGAGAACATGGAAACTCCACCCAGATTGGGATTCGAATCGGGAAACCCTAGCGCTGAGAGGAGAACATGCTAATTACTAAGCCACCATGTTCTCATATATATATATATATATATATATATATATATATATATATATATATATATATATATATATATATATTCATTCATTCATTATCTCCCGCTTTAACCTATATTAGGGTCGCGGTGGGGTTCCCCATGCCCATCCAGGGGAGAACATTTCAGGCGCTGGGCAGATAGACCCAGGACAGTGCGCCAATCCATCGCTGGGCACACGCTTACTCACACAGACACACTCTATATGGGGCAATTTTGAGAATCAATTGACTTGATCCATGACTTTGGACTGTGGGAGGAAACCGAAGAACCTGGAGGAAACCCACGTGGACACGGGGAGAACATGGAAACTCCACCCAGATGGGGACTCGAACCGGGAATCCCTAGTGCTGAGAGGCGAACGTGCTAACCACTAAGCCACCGTGCTGCCCTATATATATATATATATATATATTTATATTCCACACTTATGTCTTTCTCACTTAACCCTGGACCAACAGACCTGTTGTTTGCCCCACACGCGTCTCGTTTCATTGTTGCTCCAGCAATACTCAGCAGCTCTGCCAGAGCTCAGATGCTGATGATTGTAATTTATGAGATCCTTACTTTGATTTTATGATGGTCTGTATACACACTGCCCATAGTTATTATGTGGATGCACCATTAGAGCGAATTACCATCTGTTCGACCAGAGCAGTCAGCAGCTGCTTTCTTTAGACGAAATGCCATCAGAGTTCTTTCAATGCCGGAACAAGCTGCCTGTACCAAACTGTACCCACTGTGTAGAAACTTATGATATAGTTGAATTTTTAGGTTTTTTTTTTTTTTTGGTTACTAGGGTCGCGCGGAGGGAAGGGGGTGGGGTCCCTATGCCCATGAAGGGGGGAACATTTCAGGTGCTGGGTCGATACACCCAGGACAGGGCTCCATACTATTGCTGAGCATTCTCACTCACTCACACAGACACACACAAACACACACACACTAACACTCTATATTGGGCAATTTAGAGCATTCAGTTTACCTTGAATCCACATTTTTGGACTGTGAGAGGAAATCCACACGGGCACGGGGAGAACACGGAGAGATAGATAGACAAGCACATCCAGTTCATTGCTGGATACACATTGACACACACACACACACACACACTATATAGGGGAAATTTAGATAGGGATAATATAGAGCAGTCATCCATCCATCCATTATCTTCCACTTTGTCCTCTACTAGGGTCGCGGGGGGGTTCCCCATGCCCATCCAGGGCAGAACGTTTCGGGCGCTGGGCAGATACACCCAGGACAGGGTGTCACTCACACAGACACACTCTATATGGGGCCATTTGGAGAATTCACTTAACCTTGATCCATGTTTTTGCACTGTGGGAGGTAATCGGAGAACCCGGAGGAAACCCACACGGACACGGGGAGAACACACACACACACACACACACACACACACACACATAGACGTACATACACTACATAGGGGACATTTAGATAGGGGTAATATAGAGCAGCCAATTCACCTTACATCAATGTTTTTGGACTATGGGCGAAAATCCACACTGCCGAACATAGAACCTCGACCTAGATTGGGATCTGAACCTGGATCTCCAACGCTGAGAATCAGACATGCTAACCATTATGCCACTGTACCACCCCACAATGCTTTATCCTCTATGAGGGTCGCGGGGAGGTTCCCCATGCCCATGGGGACGTTTCGGGTGCTGGACACATACACCCATGACAGGGTGCCAGTCTATCACTGGACATACTCACTCACACAGACACAAACACACTCTATATGGGGCAATTTGGAGAACTCAGTTGACCTTGATCCATGTTTTTGATCTGTTTTTGACAATGATATTAATACACATAAAATAAAAACATCCTAATTACTCATTAACTTATTAGTTAAATAATCCAAATACATGGTCGCTCATCTGAAAAGTTAATAAAGGGTTAAAAGAGATGAAAATCAGTTTTTGAGAGTAGTTTTGAACCTTCAAACTTTTAAAATCTCAGCAAATATACATTACATCACGTTTTTCCATGAATCACAATACTTACTAGCAGCGCTTTTGTTCCTGGGGAAATATTGATTTATACATAATTGTCCCAACGTTCCAGAGAACAAGAAATATGTATGGCACAGTTCAAGTCAATGAGATATGTAGAAGTGAGCGTACACATGTAAAGCTTGCCTTTATGGCTGTAATATACATAAAACATTACCTTCGTCCCTTGATTAGCTGTTCACTTCGGCGGAGGATCAATAAGACCTGTTACAAATTCTATGAGCTTACACAATCCATGTCCTTAAAAATGAATTATGATGCTTTTTAGTGGTGACCAGGAATAGTGTACATGGACAGATGGGGTTTCACTGGGATTTCAGCTTCTGGCCAATAAATAAAGAGACATCCATAATCACGGGCAAACATACATACAGGTGATTAAGGACAACTAGTCACTGACACAGATATTAGCAACTCAGCAGATTTTTTTTTATTTATTTTGAGTAGCTGCAAAAGCAGATTAAGCAAACAGAACTTGCTTGCATTAAATTACATTGATCATATATATATATATATTCATCCATTATTTTCCGCTTTATCCAGGGGAGAACGTCTCAGGCGCTGGGCAGATACACCCAGGACAGGGTGCCAATCCATCGCTGGGCACACACTCACTCGCATGGACATACTCTATATGGGGCAATTTGGAGAATTCAATTGACCTTGATCCATGTTTTTGGACTGTGGGAGGAAACCGGAGAACCCGGAGGAAACCCACCCAGACACATGGGGAGAACATGGAAATTCCACCCAGATTGAGATTCGAACAGGGAATTCTGTGCTAACCAATAAGACACCATGCCGCCCGTTCATCCTCTATTAGGGTCACAGTGAGGTTCCCCATGCCCATCCTGGGGAGAATGTTTCGGGCGCTGGGCAGATACACCCAGGACAGGGCGCCAATCTATCGCTGTGCACACACTCACTCACAAAGACACAATCTGTACGGGGCAATTTGGAAAATGCAATTGACATTCATCCATGTTTTTGGACTGTGGGAGGTAATCAGAGAACGTTGGAGGAAACCCACACGGGGAGAACATGGAAACTCCACCCAGAATGGGATTCGAACAGGGAATCCCTAGTGCTGAGAGGAGAACGTGCTAAACACTAAGCCTAAGATGTGTTTGTTGGTCTTCTTAAAGGTAATTGTATTATACCTAGTTTCCATAAACTGGCCCCATAAATATTTTATATTTTATTTAAATATTTTTTATTGCCATTATATTTTTATATTTACATTTACACTGCTATATTTAATTTTAAATTTTAAATTTTACTTTAGGCGGCACGGTGGCTTAGTGGTTAGCACGTTCGCCTCTCAGCACTAGTGATTCCCGGTTCGAATCCCCATCTGGGTGAAGTTTCCATGTTCTCCCCGTGTCTGCGTGGGTTTCCTCCGGGTTCTCCGGTTTCCTCCCACAGTCCAAAAACATGGATCAAGTCAATTGAATTCTCAAAAATTGCCCCATATAGAGTGTGTCTGTGTGAGTGAGTGTGTGTCCAGCGATGGATTGGCACCCTGTCCTGGGTCTATCTGCCCAGCGCCCGAGACCCTAATAGAGGATAAAGCGGGAGATAATGAATGAATGAATTTTACTTTATTATTATTATTATTATTATTATTTCTTTTTTTTTTTCTAACGTAATGTTTAAATTAAAAAATAATAATTCTACCACTTGGGGTAAACTGGGTCCATGAAACGGAATTTCGTCAACATTGCATGTACCATGTTACGTACATAACAATAAAGTCTCCTTGAATCCTTAAATCCTAGACCCTCACAGACACGCTCACCCCACAGCAGGCTGTCTTATATATTTTATCTCCTGTATATTTTAAAACCATGAACGTGATGAATGTCTGTCAAGACTTCCCACAAATCCTATTAAACAGCGAGAGGATTTTCAGAGGATATCAGCTTTATTTATATAGACTTTAATGCTATTGATTGATCATTTATGATATACACTCGGCAAAAGGCCTTCGAAGACACCACATTCATTCTCTGCTTTTATTAGCAACACTTGTGCTGTTGTGCTGATGGACTAAATGCCCTGAGTAATGGCAGGTCTTGATAATTTACTCCCTTTAAATCAGCGTGATGAAGTATTTTAAAACACGGAAGGATGTGCGAGTGCACACATGGCATTAGAAGTAAGTTTTTATTGTTTTATGGAACATTAAGTGAAACCATTGTGTAAAAAATATTCATTCATTCATTATTTTCCTCTTAATCCTCTACTTGGGGTGGGTGGGGGGGTGGGGGGCTGGGTAGATACACTCAATACAGGGCGCCAATCCATCACTGGGCACATATTCGCTTACACAGACACACACAACTGCTCCGACATATGGGGCAATTTGGCTAACGGCAACTTAGAGCATTCACTTAACCTTGAATCTATGTTTTTGGACTGTGGGAGGAAACCAGAGAACCCTGAGGAAACCCATGAGGACAAGGAGTGAACATGGAAACTCCACCCAGATTGGGATTCGAACCTGGAACCGCAGCACTGAGAGGAGAACGTGCTAACCACTAAGCCTCCGTGCCGCCCTTCACTTTAATCGCCAATCTATCACACACTCACTCACACAAACACACACTATATGGGGCAATTTAGAGCATTTAATTTACCTTGAATCTATGTTTTTGGACTGTGGGAGGAAACTGGAGATCCTTTCATAGGGGGTTCCCTATGCTTATCCAGGGGAAAACATTTCGGACAGGGCGCCAGTCTATCGCTGGGCACACTCACTCACACAGACACACACTCAAACACACTCTATATGGGGCAATTTAGCATTCAGTTTACCTTGAATCTATGTTTTTGAAATATGGAAAGAAACCGGAGATCCTTTCATTTATACATTATCCTGTGCTTTATCCTCTACGAGGGTCGCAGGGGGGTTCTCCATGCCCATGGGGACATTTCGGGCGCTGGACAGATACACCCAGGACAGGGTGCCAGTCTATCACTGGGCACACACTCACTCACACAGACACACACACAAACACACACTATATGGGGCAATTTAGCATTCAGTTAACCTTGTATCCATGTTTTCGGGAATATGGAAAGAAACCGGAGATCCTTTCATATATACATTATCCTCTGCTAATATCCTCTACGAGGGTCGCGGGGGGGTTCCCCATGCCCATGGGGACATTTCGGGCGCTGGACAGATACACCCAGGACAGGGTGCCAGTCTATCACTGGGCACACACTCACTCAGACAAACACACTCTATATGGGGCAATTTGGAGAATTCAATTGACCTTGATCCATGTTTTTAGACTGTGGGAGGAAACCGGAGGAAACCCACACAGATACGGGAAACTCCAACATGGAAACTCCACCCAGATTGGGATTTGAATTGAAATCACATAACAGCTGTAACCTGATTTAGGGTTTTTTAATAAATATTTGTTTTTTATTAGTTTATGTTTTATGATTCGACAGCTCCAGCAGGCCTGAGCGCTCCAAAGCTGAAACCATGGAATATGACAACAATAGAAATCATGTGGTCACCTCCAGAAGATCTAAATGGTTCTCCAGCGGTCTACCACATTGAAAGAACAGATGTGTCCTTCTCAGACGCCGAGGACCAGATCGTCCGAGGCCGACGCTTCACTGGAAGTGGATATTTTCATTTTCCCAGATCCACAATCCCTGAGAATAGTGACTTCACTGGTATGTGTATTTAACTCACTTCATACTTCAACGTATCATAAATATCCATCCATCCATTATCTTCCACTTTATCCTCTACTATGGTCGCGAGGGGGGTTCCCCATGCCCATCCAGGGGAGAACCATTCGGGCGCTGGGCAGATACACCCAGGACAGGACACCAATCTATCACTGGACACACACTCACTCACACAGACACTCACTCTATATAGGGCAATTTTTGGAGAATTCAATTGACCTTGATCCATGTTTTTGGACTGTGGGAGGAAACCGGAGAAACCGGAGGAAACCCACGCAGACACGGGGAGAACATGGAAACTCCACCCAGATTGGGATTTGAACCGGGACTCCCCAGCGCTGAGAGGAGAACGTGCGAACCACTAAGCCACCGTGCCGCCGACATAAATATCAATTCACACAACATCAACGTAAGGAATATATAAGATGTTTTCTTTGATATGTCGATAGAGAACCTTTCATTAAAACATTGGTTTCTCATGAGTCGTGTTGGAATGTGTAGTTATAATAAGTAACATTTTGCATGAGTGTAAAATATCCTTCCATTATCTTCCGCTTTATCCTCTATTAGGGTCGCGGGGGGTTCCCCATGCCCATCCAGGGGCGAATGTTTCAGGTGCTGGGCAGATACACCCAGAACAGGGCGCCAGTCTATCACTGGGCATACACTCACTTACACAGACACACTCTATATGGGGCAATTTTGAGAATCAATTGACTTGATCCATGTTTTTGGACTGTGGGAGGAAACCGGAGAACCCGGAGGAAACCCACACGGACACGGGGAGAACATGGAAACTCCACCCAGATGGGGATTCGAACCGGGAATCCCTAGTGCTGAGAGGCGAACGTGTCAACCATTAAACCATCGTGCCTCCCTGAGTGTAAAATATAATAAATAAATATTAATAATTGTATAGTGGGCGGCACGGTGGCTTAGTGGTTAGTATGTTCGCCTCGGTTCGAATCCCCATCTGGGTGGAGTTTCCATGTTCTCCCCCTGTCTGCGTGGGTTTCCTCCGGGTTCTCCGGTTTCCTACCACAGTCCAAAAACATGTATCAAGTCAATTGAGTTCTCCAAATTGCCCCATATAGAGTGTGTCTGTGTGAATGAGTTTGTGTCCAGCGATGTATTGGCGCCCTGTCCTGGGTCTATCTGCCCAGCGCCTGAAATATTCTCCCCTGGATGGGCATGGGGAACCCCACCGCGACCCTAATATAGGATAAAGCGGAAGATAATGAATGAATGAATGAATGAATAATTGTATAGTATAAATCATAAAATAATAAGTATATATTAATAAGTAGAACTACAAGTTACAATGTTCCCTCTAATTTGTTTTGCTTAATGGTGTGCAGCACGGTGGTTTTGTCGTTAGCATGTTCTCCTCTCAGCGCTAGTGATTCCCAGTTCGAATCCCAATCTGGGTGGAGTTTCCATGTTCTCCCCGTGTCCTCGTGGGTTTCCTCCGGGTTCTCCGGTTTCCTCCCACAGTCCAAAAACAGATAGATTGGGGCCCTGTCCTGGGTGTATCTGCCCAGCGCCCGAAACGTTCTCCCCTGGATGGATATGGGGAACCCCCCGCGACCCTAGTAGAGGATAAAGCGGAAGATAATGGATGGATGAATGCTTTCATACAAATAGTAGTCTTTTTATGAATAACTTATTTATTTTATTATATCTATCTGTTAATAGCAAACTCAAAACTTTAAACAATTAATAATCATGTAATCATGTGACCTCACTGTTTAAATACCTTTGGAGGTGCAAATCATTCTCGGCAAACCTGGTACCAAAATCCCTTTTTCCGATTGATTACACATCGTACGTACAATCCACATTCCAACAATATTGACGTATTCGTAGTTCATACGTTATCATTGTGGCAATACCAATAATATAATCCGTTTTTCAGGTCTAGCTCAACCAGTAGTTCTAGAACGCAGAAGAATGTATTTTATATTCTAGTCTCGTTCTCCGCAGCAGCCCAAGAAATTAATAACTTTCCCAATTAGACAAAGGACAATTATACTTTTGTTTACAAGCCTAATTGGAGAATTGAGTTCCTAATAAATACAAGTTATGATTTATCTAATAATAAAAGAAGACTTAGCATACATTTATTTATATTTCGCATTTGAATCGTTCAGCCTGTCATAGTTTCAGTATCTATGAATTATTAGATCTGTCATCAGTGTCAGAAGATGTGAAAAGTGCCTCGGGATTAGAACATGAAAAGAACATGTAGCAGTGTATGGGGTATTGTTAAAAATCCCTTATTTAGGTTTTTGATTGGTTCCTTTGTTTATTAAAAGACTTTTCATCCATCCATCCATTATCTTCTGCTTTATCCTCCACTAAGGTCGCGGGGGGTTCCCCATGCCCATCCAGGGGAGAACATTTCGGGTGCTGGGCAGATAAACCCAGGACAGGGCACCAATCTATAGCTGGGCACACACTCACTCACACATACACACTCTATATGGGGCAATTTGGAGCATTCCATTGACCTTGATCCATGGTTTTGGACTGTGGGAGAAAACCAGAGAACCTGGAGGAAACCCACAAGGACACAGGGAGAACATGGAAACTCCACTCAGATTGGGATTCAAACTGGGAATCCCTAGTGCTGAGAGGAGAACATGCTAACCACTAAGCCACCGTGCCGCCCTAGAGGACGTTTCATGTTTATTTAATTCCAATAAAGCAGCTGACCCGTAAAGATCGTTATACAGATTCACTACTGGCCAAAAGTTTTAGGACGTTTTAGGAGTTTCATCTCTCAGCCCTGGGGATCCAGGTTCGAATCCCGATCTGGGTGGAGTTTGGAGCTTGGTTCCCTTTGGGTTTTCTGGTTTTCACCCAAAAACATGGATTTAGCATAAATTGCCGGCACAGTTTCTTAGTGGTTAGCATGTTCTCCTCTCAGCTCTGGGGATTCAGGTTCGAATTCCAATCTGAGTTGAGTTTCCATGTTGTCCCTTTATCCACATGGGTTTCCTCTGGGTTCTCTGGTCTCCTCCCACAGTCCAAAAACATAGATCAAGGTAAACCGAATGCTCCAAATTGCCCAATATAGAGTGTGTGAGTAAATGTGCCGCCCTGTCCTGGGTGTATCTGCCCAGCGCCCGAAACGTCCTCCCATGGATGGGCATGAGGAACCCTCCCCCCTCCCGTGAAGCCAGTTTCTTTATATTCTTCTTATACTTTTTTAAATCAACAATGCTACCATATTCACGCACTCTGTATTCATGCACCTCCTCAGTATTAATAAACGAACGTCATAATTAATCAAAAACGGAATGGGGGAGACCACAAAAGCCTGCATGGAAATGGCCCGTTCTGACCTTGCAGCTTGGAGAACCGAACGGCAGTCTCCTGATTCTCCTTACCCCAACTCTATTAACATTTGGCACTACGGATTCCATTTTTTATTTTTTTTTGCGGGGAATAATGACAAACGGATAAATCGTTCTAAATCAAGCATGGAGTTGAGTTTCGCTGACTCGCTAATTGATCAATGACCACAGTCCGGGTGCTGAGCTCGTCCTTGGGCCTGCTGGCAATACAAATGGCCCCCAACTAATGAGGGAGCTCGGAGACCAGCGACGTCAACGTGGCCACCAATCCTTATATCATTCTGGCGTTCTCACTTACGTCCTTTCTGACAAACCCTTTTCCGTTAGTCACAGGGCAGAGGTATCGAACCGCGGGTCAAAGCAAAACCTAAAGATTTCCCCGTTCAAAACAAGCCGCCGCTATCGAACCTGCCGGCGCCTGGATGAGTCCGGGCGGGAGCTCGATAGCTGAAATGAGGCATAATGAAATAAACAAACAACGTGCTCAGGGACAAAATACTTTGTATAATATTGAAATCAAGCCCAATTGACGTATAGAGCGAAAAAAAAATCAATGGTCATCTAATTTGCAGCCTTAAATGATTTTGTCAGGGCGCAACTCCCGACCAATCAAAGGGACGGAGGGGGGGACGAGATTTGAAAAATGCAATATCATTGGGGAGAATTGATCTGCATTTTAATCCCCATTGATATCTCCCGGCCGACGTTCTCTGGTCGGAACCCTTCGCCCGGATGGATGCAAAGTAGCGAACTGTAGCTTATGCATAGTAATGCGGGTCTTCATTTATTTGTAATGCGATGTAATAACCGTCTCGAAGTGTCTTATTTTCCACTTTATCAAAGCAGGAGGAGTTGCACATCGATTCATGGGCGTATTGGGGAGAAATGGCTTAGAACCAAACACTTTTTCATCTGGCTTAGTGGTAGCATGTTCGCCTCCGGGGTTCTAGGTTCTCCCCGTGTCCGCGTGGGTTTCCATCCGGGTTCTCCGGTTTCATCCCATAGTCTGAAAACATGGATCAAGATCAATTGAATTCTCCAAATTGCCCCATATAGAGTGTGTGTGTGTGTGAGTGAGTGTGCCCAGCGATAGATTGGCGCCCTGTCCTGGGTGTATCTGCCCAGCGCCAGAAACGTTCTCCCCTGGATTGGCATGGGGAACCCCCGTGTCCCTAATAGAAGATAAAGCGGATGATAATGGATGGATGTTAGAGTTTTGTGTGGGTTTCCTCCGGGTTCTCCGGTTTCGTCCCATAGTCAAAAAACATGGATCACGGTCAATTGAATTCTCCAAATTGCCCCATATAGATTGTGTGTGTGTGTGTGTGTGTGTGTGTGTGTGTGTGTGTGTGTGTGTGAGTGAATACGCCCTGTTCTGGGTGTATTAGGTTCCAATCCCAATCTGGGTGGAGTTTCCACCGTGTTCTCCAGTTTCCTCCCACAGTTCAAAAACATGGATCATGGTCAACTGAATTCTCCAAATTGCCCCATATAGAGTATGTTTGTGTGTGTCTGTGTGAGTGAGTGTGTGCCCAGCGATAGATTGGCACCCTGTCCTGTGTGTATCTTCCCATCACCCGAAACGTTCTCCACTGGATGGGCATGGGGAACCCCCAGCGACCCTAGTACAGGATAAAGCGGAAGATAATGGATGGATGGCTGGACGACACGGTGGCTTAATGGTTAACAATTCTGCCTCTCAGTGCTGGGGATTCAGGTTCGAATCCCAATCAGGGTGGAGTTTCCATGTTCTCCCCGTGTCCGTGTGGGTTTCCCCCGGGTTCTCCAGTTTCCTCCAAATTCCAAAAACATGGACCAAGGTCAATGGAATTCTCCAAATTTCCCCATAAAGAGTGTGTCTGTGTAAGTAAGTGTGTGCCCAGCGATAGATTGGCGCCCTGTCCTGGGTGTATCTGCCCAGCGTCCGAAACGATCTCCCCTGGATGGGCATGGGGAACCCCCCCCCCGACCCTAATATAGGATAAAGCGGGAGATAATGGATGGATGGATGGAAAACGTAGAAAATACTACTAGATTACATATCCTAAAATATAATGTACTGTATGTTTTTAGATTTTGAAGTGTCAAAAAGAGCCAAATCTAAAAAAATAGGGCCAAATCAAACATTATCTAAGTAGAACAAACAGAGCCATTTGGATTTAATCTGCTTAATATATAACCTAAGTAACTTCAGTCATGTTAGTGTTATTGTGGCATAAATCAAGTGGTTGCGTATTAATGAGTTTTTAGCAAATGCTAATTACTGTCATAGATTCTGCAGCACCCCATTAGATATACAAATTACAGAATTAAAGAGCCAGGGCTGTTCATGATTAATCTTTAAACAGGGAGGGGGAAAAAAAACAAAAAAACCTAATGATGTCTGTGCAAAGTTTCCCGTCTACGTTTCACACGCAAGCGCCACGACAATAAATCTAATTATTTATAGAAGATAATTTGTTACATTATTTTAAGTGGCGGTCTATCAGGGTTCCGAATTTGGAGGAAAAAGTCCATATATCCATTATCTTCCGTTTTATCCTCTGCTAGGGTCGCGGGGGGGTTCGCCTTGCCCATCCAGGGGAGAATATTTCGGGCGCTGGGGAGATACACCCAGGACAGGGCGCCAATCTATCGCTGGGCACACACTCACTCACTCACACAGACACACTCTATATGGGGAAATTTGGAGCATTCAAATGACTTTGATCCATGTTTTTTGGACTGTGGGAGGAAAGCGGAGAACCTGGAGGAAACCCACGCGGACATGGGAAGAACATGGAAACTCCACTGAGATTGGAAAACAAATTGGCTGAGAGGTGAACGTGCTATACATGAAATGTCCTCTAGGGTGGCACGGTGGCTTAGTGGTTAGCACGTTCTCCTCTCAGCACTAGGGATTCCCGGTTCGAATCCCCATCTGGGTGAAGTTTCCATGTTCTCCCCGTGTCCACATGGGTTTTCTTCAGGTTCTCCGGTTTCCTCCCACATTCCAAAAACATGGATTAAGGTCAATTGAATTCTCCAAATTGCCCCATATAGAGTGTGTTTGTGTGAGTGAGTGTGTGCCCAGCGATAGATTGGCGCCCTGTTCTGGGTGTATCTGCCCAGCGCCTGAAATGTTCTCCCCTGAATGTGCATGGGGAACCCCCCACGACCCTAATAGAGGATAAAGCGGAAGATAATAGATGGATGGATATATTGCCCCATATAGAGTGTGTGTGTGTGTGTCAAGTCAAGTCAAGTAATTTTTTTATATAGCGCTTTTTACAGCAGTACATTGTCACAAAGCAGCTTTACAGAATGAAAAGCCTTTAAACCCCAAAGAGCAAGCCGAAGCGACAGTGGCAAGAAAAAACTCCATTTTATGTTGTTATTTAAGGAAGAAACCTTGGGAGAACCAAGACTCAATGGGGGACTCATCCTCCTTGAGCGGCCGGGCAGCAACAACAGTGTAGAACAGCCATGTCCAGATACTAAACAAATGGAAAAACTAACAACAAGAAAACTATATGTGAGTCCATTAGGGGGCGTCCTGCAGGACCACCTTGTCAGGATCCATACAGTATTCGTAAGCAGAGCCATGGATCTCCAGGAAGCCGGGGGACACCTCGGTGTGTGTGTGTGTGTGTGCCCAACTATGAATTGGTGCCCTGTCCTGGGTGTATCTGCCCAGCAAACACACAGATTAAAGGAGAATTGGCTGCTGTGTTGTGCTTCAATTCCAAATGTACCCTTTATAGGGTGTATCTTTCTGTGTGAGTGAGTTGATGAGTTAGTGATAGATTCCCGGTTCGAATCCCAATCTGGGTGGAGTTTCCATGTTCTCCCCGTGTCCACGTGGGTTTCCTCCAGGTTCTCCTGTTTCCACCCACAGTCCAAAAACATGGATCAAGTCAATTGAATTCTCCAAATTGCCCCATATAGTGTGTCTGTGTGAGTGAGTGTGTGCCAAGTGATAGATTGGCGCCCTGTCCTGGGTGTATCTGCCCAGCGCCCGAAACGTTCTCCCCTGGATGGACATGAGGAATGAGTTATAATGAGATTCTTTATACTGTAGATTCTATAACGTCGACATCATCTTGCCCAGTTATACAAATACAGTAGTCTTCTTCTTATTTGACATATTGAACGACTATCATGCTATTCATTCATTCATTTATTATCTCCCGCTTTATCCTCTATTAGGGTCGCGGTGGGGTTCCCCATGCCCATCCAGAGGAGAACATCTCGGGCGCTGGGCAGATAGACCCAGGACAGGGCGCCAATCCATCGCTGGGCACACACTCACTCACACAGACACACTCTATAGGGGGCAATTTTGAGAATTCAATTGACTTGATCCATGTTTTTGGACTGTGGGAGGAAACCGGAGAACCCAGAGGAAACCCACACAGACACGGGGAGAACATGGAAACTCCACCCAGATGGGGATTCGAACCGGGAATCCCTAGCGCTGAGAGGCAAACGTGCTAACCACTAAGCCACCGTGCCCTATCATGTTATATTTTGTTAAATGTTTCAGTATAGGTTCTTCGTTTGCTTGTTTATGATTCATCTGTTTTTCCAGGTATTCGGCTAAGTTTCCGGACAAGGGCAGAGGAAGGATTAATCGTATGTGCCGTCTCCCCCGGAGAGCAGGAGGCGTATATTGCTGTACAAATGCACAATGGCAGACCTTACTTTCTCTTTGACCCTCAGGTACAGCTGAACTTTCTGTCCTAACTTCATGCTCAGATCCTAAAAATAATAATGGGACCAGTTTTACCTTGTCAGCAGATATTAAGTAGGCTAAATATAATGCCTTACATATCCTCCACTTTATCCTCTACTAGGGTTGCGGGGGGGGGGGGTGGGTTCCCCATACCCACCCAGGGGAGCACGTTTCGGGCTCTGGGCAGATACACCCAGGACAGGGCGCCAACCTATCACTGGACACACACTCACTCACACAGACACACTCTATATGGGGCAATTTGGAGATTTTAATTGACTTTGCGGAGACGGGGAGAATATGGAAACTCCACCAAGACTGGGATTCAAATGGGGAATCCCTAGTGCTGAGAGGAGAACATGCTAACCAGTAAGCCACCGTGTCGCCCAAAGGCCATTAAAAGAACCAAATTAAACAAAAAAGTTACTCTCTGTGATTTATTTGTTTAAAATTTTTACAATAATCCATAATCCCTGTCGGGTCTGGGCAGATACACCCAGGACAGGGCGCCAATGTATCACTGGACACACTCACTCACACAGACACACTCTACTGTATATGGGGCAATTTGGAGAACTCAATTGACCTTATCTATGTTTTTGGACTGTGGGAGGAAACCGGAGAACCCGGAGGAAACCCACACGGACACGGGGAGAACATGGAACATCCACCCAGATTGGGATCCAAACCTGGAATCCCTAACACTGAGAGGCGTTGTGTTTTTGTCATGAGTCTTTGTTAATATACATAGATGTTCATAATCAAGGTCATACATTGTTATAACTATCTGACATAAGGCTTTATAACCCAAAGTGACATTAAGAAATAGATTGGTGCCCTGTTCTGGGTGTATTTTCCCAGCGCCCGAGACGTTCTCCCCTGGATGGGCATGGGGAGCCCCCCCGCGACCCTAGTAGAGGATAAAGCGAAAGATAATGGATGGATGGTGACATAATGCATTATAATCTGAGCTTATTTTAACTTTTGATTCTTTGGATGTTTGGACATTCTTACTTAAAACAAGATGATGACACTTTACTTAAAGTCTGTAAAGAGCATTTATAAGCTTTAATAAGGCATTATGTACTACTATGTATGCAGTTTATTTCAAAGAGGTAATTAATGACAACTCTTTACTTCATGCCTGTAAAGAGAGCTTATAAGCTTTTATAAACAGTCATGAGCACTTATAAAGTCATGTTCAGGAAAAGATCTCGTTAAACCCAAATGCTTACGCAAAAACGCAATAAGGCTTTATGTCGCTGGTTTCTATAATAAGTTAATGAACAGTTAAAATATATAAGTTCTCCTCTCAGCACTAGGGATTCCCGGTTCCAATCCCAATCTGGGTGGAGTTTCCATGTTCTCTCCGTGTCCGTGTGGGTTTCCTCCTGGTTCTCCGGTTTCCTCCCACGGTCCAAAAACATGGATTTAAGGTGAATCGGCTGTCCTAAATTGCCCCCAGGCCCGGGAAATGGTGTGGGTTGTGTCTGGAAGGGGTCATCGCTGTGGCGACCCCTGAATATTAAAGGGTAAAGAGAAGATGTTGGAAAAATGTTAGGTGTTATTGATATTAATTAGTCAATAATATTATTTGCATTAATATTGGTGTGGCAGGGCGGCATGGTGGCGTAGTGGTTAGCATGTTCTCCTCTCAGCGCTAGGGATTCCAGGTTCGAATCCCAATCTGTGTGGAGTTTTCATGTTCTCCCCGTGTCCGTGTTGGTTTCCTCCGGGTTCTCCGGTTTCCTCCCACAGTCCAAAAACATGAATCAAGTCAATTGAATTCTCCAAATTGCCCCATATATAGTGTGTTTGTGTGAGTGAGTGTGTGCCCAGTGATCGATTGGCGCCCTGTCCTGTGTGTGTCTGCCCAGCGCCTGAAACGTTCTCCCCTGGAGGGGCATGGGGAACTATCCCGCGACCCTAGAAGAGGATAAAGCGAAATATACAGTAATGGCTGGATGGCGGTGGCACGGTGGCTTAGTGGTTAGCATGTTCTCCTCTCAGCACTGGGGATTCCTGGTTCGAATCCCAGTCTGGGTGGAGTTTTTATGTTCTCCCCGTGTCCGTGTGGATTTCTTCTGTGTTCTCTGATTTCCTCCCACAGTCCAAAAACATGGATCAAGGTCAACTGAATTCTCCAAATTGCCCCATATAGAGTGTGGCTCTGTGAGTGAGTGTGTGCCCAGCGATAGATTGGCACACTGTCCTGGGTGTATCTGCCCAGCGCCCAAAACGTTCTCCCCTGGATGGGCATGGGGAACCCCCCCCGCGACCCTAATAGAGGATAAAGTGGGAGATAATGGATGGATGGATTAGTGTTGCAACCAAGAACGATGAACTCCTGCTGAAAAGCCAGCGGGAACGTTTGATTTTGGAGAAAACATCTCCCTTCCGCCTCTATACATTAAAATCCACCAGAACCGAAAGCCAATTAACTCGCCTCCTGGAGCCATACGTTAAAAGTTAAAAGTCGCCGGCTAATTAAGGCCCGGTGTGATGTCACCTTACCAACAGCTGATTAAAAGGCATCATGGTTTCTGGATCAGGGGCCACGAATTCACTGTAAACAACGCTGAAATTTCGTCCTAAACACCGTTTATTGGGGGGTAGTTTGATAATTTCCCCCAAAAGTGGTGTCATGCCCAATTAATGTCCCCTGATAGCATGCCCATTAGTTCCCCCATTAACGAATTCAACAATTCTAATGGGATTAGCACCATGATGCTAATTGGGCGTGACACAGGAAACTGGTCTGCTTCCCCACACACTCTTTGTAATGATGAAATTAACGAGCAGTTTATGAAAACCTGTCTTATATAAAGGAAAATGGGGCTCCTGTTAAAAGCTGTTGCAAACAGTGCTGAAGTCGCCCCCCCCCCCCCCCCCCACAGTGAGCTGTAGTATCCATCCATTACCTTCCGCTTTATCCTATATAAGGGTTGCGGTGGGGTCCCCATGCCCATCGAGGGGAGAACGTCTCAGGCGCTTGGCAGATACACACAGGACAGGGTGCCAATCTATCTCTGGGCACACACTCACTCACACAAACACACTCTATAGGGGGCAATTTGGAGAATTCAATTGACTTGATCCATGTTTTTGGACTGTGGGAGGAAACCAGAGAACCCGGAGGAAACCCACGCGGACACGGGGAGAACATGGAAACTCCACACAGATTGGGATTCCAACCTGGAATCCCTAGCGCTGAGAGGAGAACATGCTAACCACTACGCCACCGTGCCGCCCTGCCACACCAATATTAATGCAAATAATATTATTGACTAATTAATATCAATTACACCTAACATTTTTCCAACATCTTCTTTTTTACCCTTTAATATTCAGGGGTCGCCACAGCGATGACCCCTTCCAGACACAACCCACACCATTTCCCGGGCCTGGGGACAATTTAGAGTAGCCGATTCACCTTATATCCATGTTTTTGGACTGTGGGAGGAAACCGGAGAACCCGGCGGAAACCGGGAATCCCCAACGCTGCGAGGAGAACATGCTAACAACTAAGCCACCGTGCCGTCCGAGCTGTAGTATATAGTACATTATCGATTTCGGTCCCACCGTGGACAATGGCTGAAGTGCCCTTGGACAAGGCACCTAACCCCAATTGCTCCCTGTGTGTGTGTGTCTCTGTCCAAAAACATGAAGCCAAGACAAAACAAATTCTCCAAATTGCCCCATATAGAGTCATCTGTGTGAGTGAGTGTGTACCCAGTGATAGATTGGCGCCCTGTCCTGGGTGTATCTGCCCAGCGCCCGAAACATTCTTCCTTGGATGGGCATGGGGAACCCCCATGACCCTGGTAGATACACCCAGAACAGGGCGCCAATCCATCGCTGGGCACACACTCACTCATACACATCATGTAGGGGCAATATAGAGCAGCCAGAATACATGATTTTGGAGTGTGGGAGAAAACTGGAGAACCCAGCGTAAACACAGGTGGACACGGGAAGAACATGGAAATTGTTGAGAAAGGTTGAGAGGTGGATGTGCCTACCACTATGCCCCCATTCCGCTCTTCTGTTTCGTATCTAAAAAAGAGTAAACATTGACTGATACGCAATGGAAATGATGTCAGTAAC
Organism: Corydoras sp. C115; assembly: GCA_019802505.1. Taxonomy (NCBI): domain Eukaryota; kingdom Metazoa; phylum Chordata; class Actinopteri; order Siluriformes; family Callichthyidae; genus Corydoras; species Corydoras sp. C115. Next base: position 661,782 of record JAFMOC010000261.1, read on the forward strand.
TTATTTATTGCTATTTAATATTTATTTAATATAATGACTACCGGGCGGCACGGTGGCTTAGTGGTTAGCACGTTCTCCTCTCAGCACTAGGGATTCCCAGTTCGAATCCCCATCTGGGTGGAGTTTCCATGTTCTCCCCGTGTCTGCGTGGGTTTCCTCCGGGTTCTCCGGTTTCCTCCCACAGTCCAAAAACATGGATCAAGTCAATTGAATTCTCCAAATTGCCCCATATAGAGTGTGTCTGTGTGAGTGAGTGTGTGCCCAGCGATGGATTGGCGCCCCGTCCTGGGTGTATCTGCCCAGCGCCCGAGATGTTCTCCCCTGGATGGCATGGGGAACCCCACCGCGACCCTAATAGAGGATGAAGCGGGAGATAATGAATGAATGAATGAATGAATATGACTACCGCAAAATGGCACAGTGGTTTATTGGTTAGCACGTTGGCATCTTCCATGGGCGTTGGGAGTTTCCATGTTCTCCCTGTGTCCGCGTGGGTTTCCTCTTGGTTCCCTGGTTTCCTCCCACAGTCCAAAAAACATGGCTGAAGGTCAATTGAATTCTCCAAATTGCCCCATATAGAGTGTGTTTGTGTGAGTGTCTGTGTGAGTGTGTGTCTTTAGTGTGACTTTATCCTAGTAGAGAATAAAGTCAAAGATAATGGATGGATGGTGGTGGTAGGGTGGCTTAGTGGTTAGCAGTCCAAAAAACATGGATCAAGGTTAATTGAGTTCTCCAAATTTCCCCATATAGAGTCTGTTTGTGTGAGTGAGTGAGTGTGTGTCCAGTGATACATTGGCGCCCTGTCCTGGGTGTATCTGCCCAGCGCCCGAGACGTTCTCCCCTGGATGGGCATGGGGAACCCCCCCCCTCCCCGCGACCCTAGTTGAGAATAAAGTGGAAGATAATGGATGGATGGATAATGAACGAATGGTTGTTCTCACGCCCCCCACACCTCCATCCCCATCCCCAAGAAGACTCCGGAACATATTTCCTCCTTTGTAACTGGTCTTTGTAATAAAGTTATTCGCAAGAGCCTCTTGGCAAAGTGCCAGGATCGATCCGATGCCCGCGAATCCGTCCGAACGTCTTGCGTTCGGTGCGTGGGGCTGATGCATAATCGGGCGTGTTGTCTCCTCTGGCTGATACCTAAGGCCGTTTCCTTTTTGCAGTAAACATATCGCAGCTGCTGGCAACCCTACATATATCGATTCTGTCATTAAATGGCCGTCACCAGGAAGAGATGTGATACTTCGGGTCCCGCTGTGCTTGCAGCACTACACTCCGCCCGGCTGCTTCCGAGTGAACGCCAAAGTGATGTCATATTTTAGCGGCACAATAACCCCCATCTTCGAAGGGACAGTGCCAACGCTTTTAATTTACAACTTGTTCCCGAGGAGCCAATCTCCAGGCAGAATTGCGTCGGCCGCTCGCTGCAAGCAGGGGGAACTTAGAGGGAGAACGGAACTTTGGATTTGGCAAGTTTATCCCAGCAACAGTATCCCAGCATGCTCAGAGTCAAGGTGATCGCATTACGGGGCGTTTCACCACAGTCATCGAAAATACTTATTTATCATTGGCTGGCGAGTCTTTAAAAGAACTTTATGGTGGAAGATCAAAGGCTGGCCGTTGGTCGGTATCTATGGGCCCGGTTCTCATGTTGTTCCACTTGAGTACCAATAACTAGCTCCCTTCAGGTGGCTTTCCTTTCATTAATTAGTGGTTAGCACGTTCGCCTCTTAGTGCTAGGGCTCCAGGTTCGAATCCCGATCTGGGTGGAGTTTCCATGTCCTCCCCGTGTCCACTTGGGTTTCCTCCGGGTTCTCCGGTTTCCTCCCACAGTCCAAAAAACATGGATTGTCGATTTCTTTAAATCCTCTAAATTGGCCCATATGGTTCTCAGCGCTAGAGATTCCAGGTTCAAATCCCAATCTGGGTGGAGTTTCCATGTTCTCCCCGTGTCCACGTGAGTTTCCTCCAGGTTCTCCGGTTATATTGCTGCCCTGTCGTGGGTGTATCTGCCCAGCGCCCGAAATGTTCTCCCCTGGATGGGCATGGGGAACCCCCCCGCGACCCTAATAGAGGATAAAGCATAAGATAATGGATGGATGGATGGATGGCAGTGACACGGTGGCTTAGTGGTTTGCATGTTCTCCTCTCAGCACAAGGGATTCCCGGTTCGAATCCCCATCTGGGTGGAGTTCATGTTCTCCTCGTGTCCGCGGGGGTTTCCTCTGGGTTCTCCGGTTTCCTCCCACAGTCCAAAAACATGGATCAAAGTCATTTGAATTCTCCAAATTGCCCCATATAGAGTGTGGATGTGTGAGTGAGGGTGTGCCCAGCGACAGATTGGCGCCCTGTCCTGGGTGTACCCCCCCCACACACCCCGCGACCTTAGTAGAGGATAAAGTGTAAGAAAATGGATGGATGTCACTTTGTGTTATAAAGTCTTATGAACATCTATGTACATTAACAAAATGTTTTGCATTAAAATGTCAGTGATTTGAATCTTTTATAACTATTGCAGTATCTTTATTTGTTCTGCATATTGATGTTGATGTTGTCGGATTTGTTAGTGTGTATATAAATAACCCTACATGTATATACGAATAACAGGACTCGGCCGCGGCCATCAGCCCTGAAGATGATGGAGGACGAAGATATAACGACAACCAGTGGCACCACCTGATCGCCACCAGGAAGCGGGCTGTGGCATCAATCACGCTGGATGATCAGTATAATGGTAATGGTGTACACACACTACGTTCACTAAAGCCCGTCGTATTTATACCCCAGCTCCTTCCATTCCCCTTCAGGAAGTCCCCCGTTAATGCAGCTGCTACATATTTATACAGTGGAATTATCAAGGTTAATCTTTGCTATTTACTCCTTGATTCGAGTAATTAGTCCGTACTCCTTAACGTGCATTTCAATTATGACTGCTTGAGAAGCGCGGTGTGTTAACTGTTACCGGTTCTCTGCATTTTTTGCTTTTGTGAGCGTGCATGTACAATGTATGGTGTTCTTTTAACCTTGGTGTAATACTCTGATTGCAACCTTTATATAACATCGTTAGTATAAATTATTATACAACTTTTAGCCCTGAAATGGCATGCGCTAGGCAACAAATCTTTAAAAACATACATACACAACGCATACACTATACACTATATGGGGCAATTTTGAGCATTCAGTTCGAAACATTGGGCATTTGGTGGGGGGGCAGATATACACAAGACAAGGTGCCGATCTATTGCTGGGCACACTCATTCAACACACACATACACATACATACTATATGGGGCAATTTAGAGCATTCAATTTATATTGAAACCATGTTTTTAGACTGTGGGAGGAAACCGGAGAACGGGCAAGTGGAGAACATGGAAACTCCACTCAGATTGGGATTCGAACCTGCCCTTGTAGATGGCTTTCATTCATTCATTATCTTCTGCTTTATCCTCTACTAGGGTTGTGGGGGGGGGGAGAACATTTCGGGTGCTGGGCAGATACACCCAGGACAGGGTGCCAATATATCACTGGGCACACACTCACTCACACAGACACACTATATGTGGGGCAATTTAGAGCATTCAATTTACCTTGAATCCATGTTTTTGGAAAGTGGGAGGAAACTGGAGAACCCAAAGGAAACCCACATGGATACTGGCAGAACATGGAAACTCCAGCCAGATTGGGATTCAAACCTGCCTCTATAGATCCATCCATCCATCCATTATCTTCCGCTTGTCCGGGGTTCGGGTCGCGGGGGCAGCAACCGAAGTAGGGAGACCCAGACCTCCCTCGCCCCAGCCACCTCCACCAGCTCGACTGGGGGAACCCCGAGGCGTTCCCAGACCAGCTGAGAGATATAATCCCTCCAGCGTGTCCTGGGTCTTCCCCGGGGCCTCCTTCCAGCCGGACTTGCCTGGAACACCTCCCTAGGAAGGCGCCCAGGAGGCATCCTTACCAGATGCCCGAACCACCTCAACTGGCTCCTTTCGATGCGGAGGAGTAGCGGCTCCACTCCGAGTCTCTCCCGGATGACCGAGCTTCTCACCCTATCTCTAAGGGAGAGCCCTGCCACCCTGCGGAGAAAACCCATTTCGGCCGCTTGTATTCGCGATCTTGTTCTTTCGGTCATTACCCAAAGCTCATGACCATAGGTGAGGGTCGGAACGTAGATCGACTGGTAAATCGAGAGCCTTGCCTTGTGGCTCAGCTCCTTCTTTACCACAACAGACAGTATAGGGTCCGCATCACTGCTGACCCCGCGCTGATCCGTCTGTCAATCTCACGCTCCATCTTACCATCACTCGTGAACAAGACCCCGAGATACTTAAACTCCTCCACTTGAGGCAAGATCTGATCCCTGACCCAGAGAGGACTTTTTACCCTTTTCCGGCTGAGAACCATGGCCTCAGATTTGGAGGTGCTGATTCTCATCCCGGCCGCTTCACACTCGGCTGCAAACCGATCCAGTAAGAGCTGAAGTTTGCAGCCTGATGATGCTAACAGGACCACATCGTCTGCAAACAGCAGCGACGTGATCCTCAGATCACCAAACCGGACACCCTCCATCCCCTGGCTGCGCCTAGAAGAGAGTCCAACCCTCACTGGAAACCAGTCCGACTTACTGCCGGCCATGTGAACCAAGCTCCTGCTTCGAAAATACAGGAACTGAATGGCCCGTAGTAAGGAGCCATGTACCCCATACTCACGAAGCACCTCCCACAGAATACCCCGAGGGACACAGTCGAAAGCCTTCTCCAGATCTACAAAGCACATGTAGACTGGTTGGGCAAACTCCCATGAACCCTCGAGGATCCTGGAGAGAGTGAAGAGCTGGTCCAGTGTTCCACGACCAGGACGAAAACCACACTGCTCCTCCTGGATCCGAGGTTCGACTATCAGTCGGACTCTCTTCTCCAGTACCCCTGCATAGACTTTGCCGGGGAGGCTGAGGAGTGTAATTCCCCTGTAATTGGAACACACCCTCCGGTCCCCCTTTTTAAAAAGAGGCACCACCACCCCCGTCTGCCAGTCCAGAGGCACTGCCCCCGATGACCATGCAATGTTGAAAAGGCGCGTCAGCCAAGACTGCCCCACAACATCCAGAGCTTTGAGGAACTCCGGGCGGATCTCATCCACCCCAGAAGCCCTGCCACCAAGGAGCCCTCTGACTACCTTAGCGACTTCAGCCACAGTGATGGACAAGCCTCCCCCCGGGTCCTCTGACTCTGCCTCCTCTCCGGAGGGCATATTGGTGGGATTGAGAAGGTCCTTGAAGTATTCCTTCCACCGCCTAATGACGTCCCCAGTCGAAGTCAACAGTGCACCCCCTTCACTATATACTGTGTTGGTGGCACACTGCTTTCCCCTCCTGAGTCGCCTGACAGTTTGCCAGAATGTTCTAGGAGCCGACCGAAAGTCACTTTCCAAAGTCTCACCGAACTCCTCCCACACCCGGGTTTTTGCCTCCACGACGCACGAAGCCGCAAATCGCTTGGCCTGTCGGTACCGGTCAGCTGCTTCTGGAGTCCCACAAGCCAACCATGCCTGATAGGACTCCTTCTTCAGCTTGACGGCATCCCTTACACGGGGTGACCACCACCGTGTTCGAGGGTTACCGCCACGACAGGCACCGACTACCTTTTGACCACAGCTCCTGTCCGCCGCCTCAACAACGGTGGAACGGAACATGGCCCATTCAGGCTCAATGTCCCCCACCTCCCCCGGAATGTGGTTGAAGCTCTGACGGAGGTGAGAGTTGAACATCTGTCTGACGGGTTCTTCTGCCAGACGTTCCCAGCAAACCCTCACTATACGTTTAGGTCTGCCTGGTCTGACCGGCATCTTCCCCCGCCATCTGATCCAACTCACCACCAGGTGGTGATCAGTTGACAGCTCAGCTCCTCTCTTCACCCGAGTGTCCAAGACACATGGCCGCAAGTCCAATGACACCACTACAAAGTCGATCATTGAACTGCGGCCTAGGGCATCCTGGCGCCATATGCACTTATGGACACCCTTGTGCTCGAACATGGTGTTCGTGATGGACAAACCGTGATTTGCACAGAAGTCCAACAACTGAACACCACTCGGGTTCAGATCAGAGAGGCCGTTCCTCCCAATCACACCTCTCCAGGTCTCACTGTCATTGCCCACGTGAGCGTTGAAGTCCCCCAGTAAGACTACAGAGTCTCCAGGGGGAGCACTTTCCAGTACCCCCCCCACAGACTCCAAGAAGGCTGGGTACTCTGAACTGCCGTTCGGCGCGGAAGCGCAGACAACAGTCAGAACCCGTTCCCCAACCCGAAGGCGTAGGGAAGCTACCCTCTCGTCCACCGGAGAAAACCCCAACATGCACGCGTCAAGCCGGGGGGCCACGAGAAAGCCCACACCTGCCCGACGCCTCTCACCATGGGCAACTCCAGAAAAGAACAGAGTCCAGCCCCTCTCAAGGAGATTGGACCCAGAACCCAAGCTGTGCGTTGAGGTGAGCCCGACTATATCTAACCGGTATCTCTCAACCTCCCGCACCAGCTCAGGCTCCTTCCCTGCCAGTGAAGTGACGTTCCAAGTTCCGAAAGCCAATTTCAGCAAACGAGGATCGCGACGACCAGGCCCACGCCTCCGGCCACCGCCCGATCCACACTGCACCGAACCCCTATTACTACCCCCCCCACAGGTGGTGAGCCCATTTGAGGGGGAACCCATGTAACTCCTTCGGGCTGGGCCCGGCCGGGCACCATGGGAAAGTGCCCGACCACCAGACGCTCGCTGACGAACCCCATCCCCGGGCCTGGCTCCAGGGTGGGGCCCCGATAACCCTATATCGGGCAGGGTACACGTGTTCCTGTTGTTTCTTTTCATAGGGGTTTTTATTGGACCACTCGTTGTCTGGCCTGTCACCTAGGACCGATTTGCCTTGGGAGACCCTGCCAGGGGCTTTTTGCCCCAGACAACATAGCTCCTAGGATCATTCAAGCACGCAAACTCCTCCACCACGGTAAGGTGGTGATCCAAGGAGGAGATGTCCTCTATAGATGTCTTTCATTTATTTATTATTTTTAATAAGATTAAATCCCCATGCCCATCCAGGGGAGAACGTCTCGGGCGCTGGGCAGATACACCCAGGACAGGACGCCAATCTATCACTGGGCACACACTCACTCACACAAACACACTCTTTGGAGAATTCAATTGACCTTCATCCATGTTTTTGGACTGTAGGAGTATACCGGAGAACCCTGAGGAAACCCACGCGGACACGGGGAGACATGGAAACTCCACCCAGATTGGGATATTAAAAACGGGAATCCCTAGCGCTGAGAGACAAACGTTAGCTGATGTTCTTTTTATCTTTTCGTTTTACAGGATCAGCATCAGCAACCAGTGGCAACTTTACAATCAGCCAAAACTCAGGTGTCTTCTTTGGAGGTCTTCCAGAGAGTTTCCCTCTTCAGCAACAAGACATTGGTGGTAAACCACGTTCAAAATGTGTGCCGTCGTGGTCCCTAGATTGTCGATGAACTCCTGACACATCAAATCCAATGTTTGTATCATAGGTCTGGGCAGATTGGTACACCAGGGTTTTGCCGGCTGTGTGAGGGACGTCTTTATCCAATGGACAAGTAACGATGAGGATGAGGATGCTTGGGAACCGTTGGACTGGGATTCGGCTCTGGATGAGCACGAGACGTATGGTGACTGGGAGGGCTGTCCGGCCTCTTCGGAATATGGAGCTTACTTCCTGGGACATGGTAACGCACAATTCCATCTTTGCCTGTTATTGTATTTATAATCTATAATATATATATGTATATATGTATATGTATATGTATATAACGTGGATCAAGGTCAATTGAATTCTCCAAATTACCCAATATAGAGTGCGTCTGTGTGAGTGACTGAGTGTGTGCCCAGCGATGGATTGGCGCCCTGTCCTGGGTGTATCTGCCCAGCGCCTGAAACTTTCTTCCCTGGATGGGCATTGGAAACCCACCCTATATATATAGGGGTGGCACGCTGGCTTAGTGGTCAGCACGTTCGCCTCTCAGCGCTAGGGATTCCCGGTTCGAATCCCCATCTGGGTGAAGTTTCCATGTTCTCCCCGTGTCCACGTGGGTTTCCTTCAGGTTCTCCGGTTTCCTCCCACAGTTCAAAAACATTGCTCAAGAACTGAGTTTTCCAAATTGCCCCATATAGAGTGTGTATGTGTTAGTGAGTGTGTGCCCAGCAATGGATTGATGCCCTGTCCTGGGTGTATCTGCCCAGCGCCCGAAACGTTCTCCCCTGGATGGGCATGGGGAACCCCCTCCCGCGACCCTAATATAGAATAAAGTGGAAGATAATGGATATATATATATATATATATATATATATATATATATATATATATATATATATATATATATATATATATATAATAAAGCTAATCATAATTACTGTCATCAGGGTTCCTGAAACTAAAACCGGAGGTCTTTACCGGCGGAGTTGACTTCGAGATATCGTTTGAGTTCAAGACAGATCAGCTGAACGCCTTGCTCCTCTTCGCTTATGACCGTCATGGCAAGGATTATATTTTGGTAGGTTCGATATGCCGTCGTTATGCATGTTGTAAAAGAATTGTGATACGATTCCGATTTGCATAATTAACACATTTAAAAAACTTTATAAAGTATCCAAAATGCTTTATGACACTTGTCATAAGCCTTTGTTAATGTCCATTAGACATGTAGATGTTCGTAGTCACAGTCATTATTTGTTATAACAAATATAAGAGGTGTCATGCCAGCAGGGACTGATCCCAGACCACCAACCCAACACCACCAACCTTGAGATCTAAGCTTTTATTCATCCATCCATTATCTTCTGCTTTATCCTCTATTAGGGTCGCGGGGGGGTTCCCCATGCCCATCCAGGGGAGAAAGTTTCGGGCACTGGGCAGATACACCCAGGACAGTGCGCCAATCCATCGCTGGGCACACAATTACTCCCAAAGACACACAAACACACTCTATATGGGGCAATTTGGAGAATTCAATTGACCTTGATCCACGTTTTTGGATTGTGGGAGGAAACCGGAGAACCCGGAGGAAACCCAGCATTAGATCTACACCTTTATCCACAGGGAATTAATTGATTCCAGGAGCCTTCTTGAGGAGAGAACGCTCTTCCATTCATCCATCGATTATCTTCCACTTTATCCTCTACTAGGGTCGCGGGTGGGTTCCCCCATTCCCATCCAGGGGCGAACGTGAGAATGGTCATTGGGTAGATACACCCAGGACAGGATGCCAATCTATCCCTGGGCACACACTTACTCCCAAAGACATACACAAACACACTCTACATGGGGCAATTTGGAGAATTCAATCTTGGTCCATGTTTTTGGACTGTGAGAGGAAACCGGAGAACTCGGAGAAACCCACACAGACATCCATCCATTTTCTTCCACTTTATCCTCTACTAGGGTCGCAGGGGGGATCCCCAGGCCCATTCAGGGGAGGAACTTTTCGGGCGCTGGGCAGATACACCCAGGATAGGGCGCCAATCTATCGCTGGGCACACTCACTCACACAAACACACTCTATTTGGGGCAATTTGGAGAATTCAATTGACTTTGATCTATATTTTTGGACTGTGGGAGGAAACCTGAGAACCTGGAGGAAACCCACGCGGACACGGGGAGAACATGGAAACTCCACCCAGATTGGGATTCGAACTGGGAATCCCTAGCGCTGAGAGGAGAACGCCCCACCCACACGGACATTTTGTAGCCAATACGGGGTGTAACTGGTAGCCAGTCAAACACTTGGAATTCTAGTGTCAGTACCTCCTTGGTCAACATGGACCCGGATTGTTTTTAAATATCTGTTGAAAGCTATTAGATCATGTGACAGATTATGTCATGGATGACCGAGTAACCATGGAATGCTATTAGGATACAGTGATATTTAGATACTTTGGTATTTATTGTATGCATTTTGTGTATGTGTCTTCAGGCAGAGCTCCATGGTGGCATCCTTTCCTGGGTGTTGGGATGGGGGGATCAGAAGGCGGAGCTTGCCGTGTGGGTTGGCCTTTCTTACTGTGATGGAGGGTGGAATAGCGTCACCATGCTGAAGAGGGGAGCACTGGTCAGTGCTGCTTTAAACCAAGCGGAGGAGCAGCAGAATAGTGCAAGGGGGGGCAACCTTGTTATTAGCTCTCCTCTCTACATCGGAGGCGTTCCATCAGGACTACAGCATCCAGCACTGCAGTACAGCCTACAACATGGTCAGCCATCCATAGATACAGTCCCACACTCACTGCCTGATACTGCCAGTCTATAGGTTATTAGTGATTAACATGTACATTGCGGCACGGTGGCTTAGTGGTTAGCATGTTCTCCTCTCAGCACTAGGGATTCCCAGTTCCCATCCCAATCTGGGTGGAGTCTACATGTTCTCCCTATTTCCGCAATTCTCCAAATTGCCCCACATAGAGTATGTGTGTGAGTGTGCCCAGTGATAGAGTGGGGGTGGAAACCGGAGAACCGGGAAGAAACCCACACTGACACGGGGAGAACATGGAAACTCCATCCAGATTGGGATTCGAACCGGGAATCCCTAGTGCTGAGAGGAGAACATGCAAACCACTAAGCCACCGTGCCACCATGAATGAATAATATGAATTTGACATTTGGTTCACAACATATGACATTTGGTTCTCTGGTTTCCTCCCACAGTCCGAAAACATGGATCAAGGTCAATTGAATTCTTCAAATTGCCCCATATATAGTGTGTTTGTGTGAGTGAGTGTGTGCCCAGTGGTAGATTGGCGCCCTGTCCTGGTTGTATCTGCCCAGCTCCTGAAACGCTCTCCCCTGGATGGGCATGGGGAACCCCCCCCCCCCTGACCCCAGTAGAGGATAAAGTGGAAGAAAATGGATGGATGTCTGTGTGGGTTTCCTCCGGGTTCTCCGGTTTCCTCCCACTGTCCAAAAACATGGACCAAGGTCAATTGAATTCTCCAAATTGCCCCATATAGAGAGTGTTTGTGTGTGTCTTTGGGAGTAAGTGTGTGTTCAGTGATAAATTGGCGCCCTGTTCTGGGTGTATCTGCCCAATGCCCGTTCTCGCGTTCTTCCCTGGATGGGCATGGGGAACCCACCCGCGACCCTAGTAGAGGATAAAGCGGAAGATAATGGATGGATGGATGTGTGTACTCCCACAAGGCTCCTCAACTTTGGAACAGCCTTCCAGTTACTGGAATTAATTCATTCCCTGTGGATAAAGGTGTAGATCTCAGGCTGGGTTTCCTCCGGGTTCTCTGGTTTCCTCCCACAGTCCAAAAACATGGATCAAGGTCAATTGAATTCTCCAAATTGCCCCATATAGAGTGTGTTTGTGTGTGTGTCTGTGTGAGTGAGTGTGTTCTCAATGAGAGATTGGAACGTACTCCCCTGGATGGGCACGGTGGCTTAGTGGTTAGCATGGTCGCCTCTTGGGTGAGGCCACAGGTAATAGTGTACATTCACAATCCACATCCAGGGGAGAACGTTTGGGCGCTGGGCAGATTCACCCAGGTCAGGGCGCCAATCTATCACTGGGCACACACACAAACACAATCTATATGGGGCAATTTGGAGAATTCAATTGACCTTATCCATGTTTTTGGACTGTGGGAGGAAACTGGAGAACCCGGAGGAAACCCACGCGGACACAGGGAGAACATGGAGAATCCACCCAAATTGGGATTCAAACCAGGAATCCCTAGAGCTGAGAGGAGAACGTGCTAACCACCAAGACACCGTGCCGCCCTTCATCTGAAGTTGTGTTCACCTAATTTCAAGAGAACTTTTTATGTTCATTTTCTAATCTGGTTGATTTTTATTAGTTTTTTTATTAAACTTTTCATTAAACTACTTTTTTATGAAACACATTTTTTATTTATTTTTTGCAGTATCGCAGTGCTGGCTCTGATCTCCTCTGTTCTTTTCCAATTGACTGTAGGATTCGGTGGCTGCATCAGAGATGTTCGATTGGCTGTTAGTGGGCCTGTCTTAAACTTAGCCATGGTATCTTGTGGCGCTGTCAGAGTCAATTTGGACGGATGCCTGTCAGCTGACACCAGCGTTAACTGTCGGGGAAACGATTCTATCCTCGTGTACACGGGCAGGGAGATCACAGCTTTGGACCTGACTGTGCAGCCCTTTACTGGTAAACCCATTTACACACCATTCAACATTCGGTATCTCCGTTAATACAAGCACATAATTTAATTTCAATAAAAATTCATCCAGCATCCAGCGCAGCCCATCCATCCATCCATTATCTTCCGCTTTATCCTCTACTAGGGTCACAGGTGGGGTTCCCCATGCCCATCCAGGGGAGAACGTTTCGGGCGCAGGACAGGTTGCCAATCTTTCGCTGGGCACACACTCATTCACACAGACACACTTTATATGGGGCAATTTGGAGAACTCAGTTGACTTGATCCCTGGTTTTGGACTGTGGGAGGAAACCGGAACACCCACGCGGACACGGGGAGAACATGGAAACTCCACCCAGATGGGAATTTGAACCGGGAATCCCTAGAGCTGAGAGGTGAACGTGCTAACCACTAAGCCACCCCCTGCACAGCCTATCAGTGATTATTAGTAATTAGCATGTACATGACTTTCATTCATTCATTTTCTTCCACTTTATCCTATATTAGGTTCACGAGGGGGTTCCCCATGTCCATCCAGGGGAGAACTTCTCGGGCGCTGGGCAGATACACCCAGGACAGGGCGCCAATATATCACTGGACACTCACTCACACACAGACACTCTATATGGAGCAATTTGGAGAACTCAATTGACTTGATCCATGGTTTTGGACTGTGGGAGGAAACCAGAGAACCCGGAGGAAACCCACACGGACACGGGGAGAACATGGAAACTCCACCCAGATGGGGATTTGAACCGGGAATCCCTAGCGCTAAGAGGCGAACGTGCTAACCACTAAGCCACCGTGCCGCCCCCAGCACAGCCTATCAGTGATTATTAATAATTAGCATGTACATGACTTTAAAATCTTTATTGTAATTATTGCTTGTTAATTTACATTATTACCTGTAGCCTCACCGATAATTTTTTTTTTATTTATTTGTCATAAATACGAACTACTGGAGGAGCTTAGGATTACATTTGCATGCACGTGTGGCGTTGTTATGATTCGCTGATGCCATGGCTAGAGAGGACAGAATCCAGACTGTTGAAGGTTTAAGAGTAGTCTTTAATGCAGAAGACACCAGGGGAAACACTGCCATAGCAAGAGACAGGACACGACCATAACACAAAACAATGTTCCAACAGGAAACACTGGGAAAGGTTGGATATTTAAACATATAGGTAGGACACATGACAGGACAACATAGCTGAAACGGATTAAACTGACTTACCAGGACTTACCAGAACTAATTACACAAAGAAAACACACTGCTGCAACAGATCAACACTAACGACAAACAGGGTCGAATAGGGGGCGCTGATGAACCGTCTGCAAAATTATAAAAGATAATAATTGAGTTTTTGGCAGGCAGCACAGTGGCTTAGTGATTAGTATGTTCGCCTCTCAGCGCTAGGGATTCCCGGTTCGAATTCCCATCTGTGTGGAGTTTCTATGTTCTCCTTGTGTCTGCGTGGGTTTCCTCCGGGTTCTCCGGTTCCCTCCCACAGTCCAAAAACATGGATCAAGTCAATTGAGTTCTCCAAATTGCCCCATATAGAGAGTGTCTGTGTGCGTGTCTGTGTGAGTGAGTGTGTGCCCAGCGATGGATTGGCATCCTGTCCTGGGTGTATCTGCCCAGCGCCCGAAACGTTCTCCCCTGGATGGGCATGGGGAACCCCCCACCAACCCTAATATAGGATAAAGCAGAAAATAATGGATGGATGGAGTTTTTGGCAACTGGATGGTAGAAAAAAAACAAAAAAAAACTATTATAATAATAATAATAATAATAATAATAATAATAATAATAGGTCTGATGTGCAAACTCTGTTCATTTCACTCTATTTTGTGTATTTTCTTATAACACCCTTAGTTTCCATTATGTTTAATATTTACCCGTATATAGAGTACCTGTATAGGGTGATAGCATCAGGAGAAGGACGGTGGACAGCTGGACCTTGGCAAAGAGGACGCAGTCGAGAGACAGGTACGGCCGCATGAAAACAAACGTTCTCAGTATCGACTCTACATGATGACAATTTATTCATTAATCTATTTAAATTTTTAAAAATGATAATGGTTTTATTTAGTTACTACAAATTCTATTTTACAGTGGCCTTTTATTGTGGCCAGCCTAAGGCCTGCCAGTGCAATAATCATGCTGTCTAATCAGGATCTTGCTTGTTGCATTTGTGAGGTGTATGGATTGTCTCGGTAAATTTGTAAACAATATTTAAGAGGAAACGGTCATTTGTCTTAGATTTTTGAGTTTAGATCATGAAAAATTAGGAAAAATACATTTATAATTGAGGAATGAGGAATTTACATTTATAATTTTGTCCAAACAACCCAGTCTGTACCACGCTTCCAACCCACACTCCATTTATGTGTTAAAATAAAATAAAATCTAAGGTACAATATCTTTACCGTCGTTTTTGACAAGCACATTTTGACCCATATGAAGGGGGGGGGGGTGCCCGTTCAGGGGAAAATGTTTTGGGCTCCTAGAAAATTGTTACATCAGCATCAGCCGATGCCACGGCTTGAAAGGACACTGTCCAAAACTGTAAGTGGTTCAAAGGTAGACTTTAATGCAGAAGACACCGGGTGAAAAACAGCCATAGAACACGACATGTGAACATATGCACAGAAAATAAAACAATGAAGAGCTTTGACACATGTCACATGTTACGTGATGAGACACAGCTGCACCAGATTTACACTAATGCCAAATAATAATTTTAGGACCCCAGGGCGCTGATGTCCAGTTTGCAGTGATGGTAATACTACGTATATACGTATAGTGTGTGTGGGTGTGTGTGTGTGTGTGTGTGTGTGTGTGCATATAGAATAAGTAAACTAGCATATATATATGTATAAACATATACGGGCGGCACGGTGGCTTAGTGGTTAGCATGTTCTTCTCTCAGTGCTAGGGATTCCCGGTTTGAATCCCAATCTGGGTGGAGTTTCCATGTTCTCCCCGTGTCCGCGTGGGTTTCCTCCGGGTTCTCCGGTTTCCTCCCACCGTCCAAAGACATGGATCAAGTCAATTGAATTCTCCAAATTGCCCCATATAGAGTGTGTCTATTTGAGTGAGTGTGTGCACAGTGATAGATTGGCACCCTGTCCTGGGTGTATCTGCCCAGCGCCCGAAATGTTCTCCCCTTGATGGGCATGGGGAACCCCCCCCCCACGACCCTAATATAGGATAAAGCCGAAGATAATGTGTGTGTGTGTGTGTGTGTGTGTGTGTATAGGGGCAGCATGGTGGCTTAGTGTTTAGCAGGTTAGCCTCTCAGCGCTAGGGATTCCAGGTTCGAATCCCAATCGTGTTCTCCGGGCTTCCTCCCACACTCCCAAAACATGGATTCAAGGTAAATTGAATGCTCCAAATTGCCCCATATAGCATGTGAGTAAGTGTGAGTGAGTGTGTGCCCGGCGATAGATCAGTGCCCTGTCCTGGGTATATCTGCCCAGCATCCAGAAACGTTCTCCCCTGGATGGGCATGGGGAACCCCCCCGCGACCCTAATAGAGGATTAAGGGGAAGATAATGTATTACATATATATGTAGCATGGTACAAAGCTTCATGTTTGGATTTACTTAGTCATATAGTGAGTGCAGGGTTCTGAAATATCGCTGCGAATGAACGGTGGCTGTTTCCGTCATATTAAATCAGCGCTGAAAAAGTTACAACACTAATAAATTGTATTTATGCTAATGATTGAATATGATTTACTGTTTCTATTAAAAGTGAAGAACATGTGGGCCAGCTTCCTTCAGACTTTCATTTTTCTCTCTCTCTCTCTCTCCCTCACTCGCTCGCTTTTCCTCCTTCACCTATTTTTCCTTTGCAGCTCCACAAAGTGTGCTGCCTCCCTCAAGAGTTACCAGTGTAAATGGCTCCACCGTGGAGGTAAGATGGGAGGAGCCGCCAGGGGTCAGAGGTGTAATTGAGAGTTATGTTGTGAAGGCGTACAGCCGGGACCATCCCTCATCCCCCACCATCAGCGCTACCTTCCCCAACACGCAGGGGCTGATGGGTAAGAAACTCGCAGGGCATTTGGAGCCCAGCCCATCGGTTTTAAACAACAGCTTCTTGGAGCTGGCCAACTTGAACATATTATTATATCTTACAAATACAGGACGCTATTATATCTGACATATGAATGGCAAGTTTCTATTGGATATTGGTGTTTTTTTGACAGTTTAATAAATACAGACACCTAAATCAGGTGAGGTATAATTTTTAAATGGTGCGCTTTTCCACTTAATGTCAACCAAAGCATCTCGTGCAGCTTATTCTGTTCAAAATTTCTGAATTATAGTAACATTGCCCCTAGCTGTTATACCCCGGAATTAACTGGCTTTATGATTTCAGAGGCTTTCAGAACCTGACGAATGCTACAATTACATACACATGCACGGTAACACTTTACCTGAATCCGGTATTCATAATGCATTATAAGTGCATTTATAAAGCTTAATAAAATATTCATAGTGCTTTATAATACTTGTCATAAGCTTTGGTTAATGTCCAAAGATGAACATGACCACTTATGAGGTAATATGAGAATGCATTATAAATGCATTAACTGTTCATCAACTTATTATAGAGACCAGTGACATAAAGCTTCATAAGAATGATTTTTACTGAAAATTACTTTATAAGTGTTTATAACGGTTTATTAGAGCTTATAAGCTCTCTTTACAGGCATAAAGTAAATTATTGTCATTAATTACCTCTTTGAAAGAGACTGCATACATAGTAGTACATAATGCCTTATAAAAGCTTATAAATGCTCTTTACAGACTTTAAGTAAAGTGTAATCATCTTGTTTGAAGTAAGAAGTCCAAACATCCAAAGACTCAAAAGTTGACATAAGTTAATATTAGTATGCATTATGTCACTTTGTGTTTTAAAGCCTTATGTCAAATTGTTATAACACTTCATGAGAATGATTATGAACATCTGTGTACATTAACAAAGGCTTATGACAAATGTTTTGAAGCATTATGTATTTATACTTTATAATGCTTTATTACATTTGTCATAAGCCTTTGTTAATATGCATAGATAATAAAATTAAACTCATGAAGTGTTATAACAATTTCACATAAGTTCATATTTTAATGCATTATTTCACTTTGTGTTATACAGCCTTACGTCAAACTTCATAACTATTATTGTGAACATCTATGTACATTTACAAATATATCAAATATTTATATCAAATATTAGGAAGCGTTATGAATACTTTATAAAGCTTTAAAACATTTTTCATAAGCCTTTTTTCATAAGCCTTGTTACTATGTTCATAATATGTTCATAATCACACCCATGAAGTGTTATAACAATTTGACCAAAGTTCATATTTTAATACATTATGTCACTGTGTTATAAAGCCTTAAGGAAAAGCCTAACACTTCATGACTATGATTATGAACATGTACATTAACTATGTATATTAACAAAGGCTCATGACAAATGAACGCTTTATAAAGCTTTATAATGCATTATGACTACCATATTCATAGAAAGTGTTACCACGTGCACTTTAGGAATAACATCCCACGTATCTGCTTTCAATTAAAATGATTACAGCTTACACTTAAAACTCATTATCATATTTTTCACCCGACGTGAAAACTGTCTTTGTCTTTTCAGAAGAGGACTAATTTATGAAGTTATCATGTAAAAAATACAAGAACAGGTTCCTCCCACTTGTTTACTTTATGAAGGTGCTACATAATGCGAGCTGCATTAGTAATTGCTGGACGGCGGAGCCTTTAGGATGTAGCCAATCTTGTCTCTGTCTCCGGGCAAAATGGAGAGATTCTTTTTTTTTTCTTCTTGGCACGCTTCAAACTTGGCTTTGCTAATTTATGATGGCCGTGACACCAAATGCAGAATTACAAAGGCGGATAAAAGAAAAGGGGGGAGGAGGAAAAAAACAAATGACTGGGTAATGGGTCAACCTATTAATTTAATTAAAAGTACAATACGAGAAAGGAAAAGTCCTGCCCGGATACAACGCTGTCATGGGTTTCTGGATACAACCCAATGTTAGCGACATGTCCCAGGTTAACGAGAGCATGTGATCATGGATTAACATGATGGAGAAGTCACAACTCACACCTGGGTTCTATTATTCATTTATTATCTTCTGCTTTATCCTCTATTAGGGTCGCGGGGGGGGGGGGGTTCCCCATGCCCATCCAGGGGAGAAAGTTTCGGGCGCTGGGTAGATACACCCAGGACAGGGCGCCAATCTATCGCTGGGCACCCACTCACACACACAGACACACTCTATATGGGGCAATTTAGAACATTAAATTTTCTTTGAATCCATGTTTTTTGAATGTGGGACCAAACCGGAGAACCCGGATGACACCTATGCAGACACAGGGAGAACATGGAAACTCCACCCAGATTGGGATTCGAACCTGGAATCCCTAGTGCTGAGAGGCGAACGTGTTAACCACTAAGCCACCGTGTCGCCCCAAGTTCAATCAATCATTCATTCTTCTGCTTTATCCTCTACTAGGGTCGCGGGGGGGGGGGGGGGTGTGTTCCATATGCCCATCCAGGGGAGAACATTTCGGGCGCTGGGCAGATACACCCAGGACAGGGCGCCAATCTATCACAGGGCACACTCACTTACACATACACACAATTAATGGGGCAATTAAGAACATTTAATTGACCTTGATTCATGTTTTTGGACTGTGGGAGGAAACCGGAGAACCCGGAGGAAACCCAGGTTCAATCAATTTATTGTTATTTTAAACAAATCAAATCAGCAATAGCAAAAAACAGCTAATATATGATCTCCCACTTGTTATCGTTTGATTCAGGTTTTTTTTGCGACTATGCCATATTTCTACTGATATTGTTTTTTTTTATCTAAAATCTCAACTTTATAAAGTGGCTTCAGGATTTTCCGTTCGGCTGAAATGAAGCCTATTACGAAGCCCCAAAATAGCTATATACGTCTAGACTATATTGATTATGACAGGATTAAAGATCTTGTAGAGGAGCCTCTCAAATCAAGCTAGGGGCCGCTTTGAAATGCCGTAACCCATGTGGTCCATTAAATACCATCATTAGTGTCTTATATAGTGAGCGGAAAAGCCCGGCGTTGCTTCACCCTTATGCATGATGATTAATAAAGCCTTTTTAAATCTGAGGCTATTATCAGAAGTGATGGGTAAATTATGCTGTGTTTGAACAGTCATTGCATTAAGTCTCTTACCATAGCAGGCAGAGGTTCTGCTTTTTGAAATATGGACGGCAACGAATGACATTTGCTTCTCTCGCCCCCCTTTTTGCAGGAACGTTAAGTGGTCTGGCTCCTTTTAGCAGCTACGGTATTACCCTAACGGCATGCACTCAGGCCGGGTGCCGAGAAAGCCTGCAGGCCACCAGCCTCACCACTCCACAAGAGGGTAAAGTCATTTAGAAGGTCCTGACTTTCACATTTCTTTTGATGAATAATAAAAATCCGGGAGAAATTCCTGAACCCCACCAAGCCAATTGGGTTGCCACTTTGGAATTGCCTGCTTTCTAGGCTTTCTCCCACTCCACGCTAATCATTTTAGTCTCTGGTGTGGAGAGGGTGGACGTCAACCGCCAGGAATTAGTGAGGGGTAAAGACCCTCCACCGTTTTAAGGTTCTTTTTTCAACCGATGGTACTTAGTGCCCAACCATTGACAGTAATATGAAGTACACTATATAGCCAAAGGTATTCACTCACCTGCCTTGACTCACACATGAGCTCTAGTGATATCCCAATGGTCCATCCTTTGTAGTGAGGATCGCTTCAAGTCTTCTGTGAAGGCTGTCCACATGGTTTTGGAGTTTGTCAGGATGTCCTTATGCACCTTGCTTTGTTTGCTCATGTTGGCCACCAGCCTCACCAGAGAAAGTCATTTAGAAGGTCCTGACTTTAATTTCTTTTTGATGAATAATAAAAATCCGGGAGAAATTCCCAACTGGTCCCAGCCAAAGTTTCTCCTACTTCCACGCACAGTTTAGTTGGGATTGTCCAAAATGCCCTTTCTTGCGGAGGGTATGCTGAAGAATTCAGAGTTCCTTTCACTGGAACTCAAGAGGCCAAGCCCAGCTACTGAAAAAAAACACCCCTCCACCGTTTTAATGCCATGTTCCTTTTCATGGAACTAAGAGGCCAAGCCCAGCTACTGAAAAACACCCTCCACCGTTTTAATGCCATGCATCGTCCTGAATAGTTCTTTTTTCTAACTGATGTTACTTTGTGCCCAACTCCTGACAGTAATATGAAGTACACTATATAGCCAAAGGTATTCACTCACCTGCCTTGACTCACACATGAGCTCTAGTGACATCCCATTGGCTAATCCATTGGGTTCAATATGGGGGTTCCCCATGCCCATTCAGTGGAGAACGTTTCAGGCGCTGGGCAGATACACCCAGGATATGGTGCCAATCTATTACTGGGAACACACTCACTCACTCACACAGACAAACACAAACACATGCTATATGGGGCAATTTGGAGAATTCAATTGACCTTGATCTATGTTTTTGGACTGTGGGAGGAAACCGACGCGGACACGGGGAGAACATGGAAACTCCACCCAGATTGGGATTTGAACCGGGAATCCCTAGCACTGAGAGGCGAACGTGCTAACCACTAAGCCACCGTGCCACCCTCAAGGTCAAATGAATTCTCCAAATTGCCCCATATGTGTGTTTGTGTCTGTGTTAGTGAGTGTGTGCCCAGTGATAGATTGGTGTCCTGTCCTGGGTGTATCTGCCCAGTGCCCGAAACGTTCAACCCTGGATGGGGATCCAATTACAGTTCCATGCCAGATGTGGCCATGGAAGTGATGGGGACACCAGATTCTGATCATTTGGATGAGCAAATACTTTTGCCAACATAGTGCATCTCCACAACTGATAAAAGATTTGGTCACTGTCCTCTTAAAAATCTAGAAAAATAATTCAGACGCATGACATACAACATGTTCTCCATTTTCGCCAGTGGTTGATGTTAAAAACGATGTTCAGGCAACGCAAGAAATCCCATATCCCTATTTAACGTATTCATTATTACAGTCATGTCTGCCTAGCTCCACGGCAGAGACACTTTTTTCGGCGAACAAGTGCCGTGCGCATTGACAGAGCCCTCGGCTCCCGCATGAAACGGCAGAAATCAAGACAGATTAATTGTCAGCCGCAATTATTTTCTCTGTCCAAGAGCCGTTCGGCAAATAAAAGTAACTGGCTTGTGCACGGCGGCTGAAAGAGTTTAAAGCGTCTTTCTTTTTTGTCAGGACGTAGAGGATGTGGAGAGTGAAAAATGGGCGGAGGTTTTCCAGGTCATGCATTAATCTGAGTTGGACTAAATTGCCTTATTTAAAAGATACTATGACATTAGGGGTCATTGTGGAGTGCAAAAATCAATTTGATGTGGACTTGATTACAAAAACTGAAATTACTGTATTGATTCGGCACTACATATTTCTGAACAATGTTCTTATCTGATAAAGCAGCTGCTCGGTCCTCGGAGTAATTTGTCCGTTCTTGTCATCTCGAGTCAACACGGAATACGCTCGGCCTGCTGGTATTACAGGCCCAAGTACCCAGAAAGTATTGTTTTATAAGATAAATTCAAGGGCAACCTACCTTTGAATACCTTTACATGATCTGAGGTGATCCATGGTTCTCCTTTGGAAAAGGGTGGAGAGTCCTCACTGGGTCAGGAATGAGATCTTGCCTCACTGGAGCAGTTTCAGTATCGTGGGGTCTGGTCCTACAGTGTTGATGCTGCCTGGGCTTTCAAGGAGGATGGGTCCCCTTCTGAGCCTTGGTCCTCCCAAGGTTTCTTCCTTAAGATAACATGATTTTGCTGAAGCACTACAGCTACAACAATTACTGGATGGAACCTGGATTTCTATATATTTCTGAACAATGTTCTTATCTGATGAAGCAGCTGCTCGGTCCTCTGAGTAATTTGCCCATTCTTGTCATCTCGAGTCAACACAGTATACGCTCGGCCTGCTGGTATTACAGGCCCAAGTACCCAGAAAGTATTGTTTTATAAGATAAATTCAAGGGCAGACTACCTTTGAACACCTTTACATGATCTGAGGTGCTCCATGGTTCTCCTTTGGAAAAGGGTGGAGAGTCCTCACTGGGTCAGGAATGAGATCTTACCTCACTGGAGGAGTTTCAGTATCTTGGGGTCTGGTCCTACACTGTTGATGCTTTCCGGCCGCTCAAGGAGGATGGGTCCCCTTCTGAGCCTTGGTCCTCCCAAGGTTTCTTCCTTAGAATAACATGATTCTGCTG
This sequence comes from Corydoras sp. C115, assembly GCA_019802505.1. Taxonomy (NCBI): domain Eukaryota; kingdom Metazoa; phylum Chordata; class Actinopteri; order Siluriformes; family Callichthyidae; genus Corydoras; species Corydoras sp. C115. The sequence continues at coordinate 684,323 of JAFMOC010000261.1, forward strand.
AAGCACTGCAGCTACAACGATTACTGGATGGAACCTGGATTTCTATATATTTCAGAACAATGTTCTTATCTGATAAAGCAGTTGCTCGGTCCTCGGAGTAATTTGTCCGTTCTTGTCATCTCGAGTCAACACGGAATACGCTCGGCCTGCTGGTATTACAGGCCCAAGTACCCAGAAAGTATTGTTTTATAAGATAAATTCAAGGGCAAACTACCTTTGAATACCTTTACATGATCTGAGGTGCTCCATGGTTCTCCTTTGGAAAAGGGTGGAGAGTCCTCACTGGGTCAGGCATGAGATCTTGCCTCACTGGAGGAGTTTCAGTATCGTGGGGTCTGGTCCTACAGTGTTGATGCAGCCCGGGCTCTCAAGGAGGATGGGTCCCCTTCTGAGCCTTGGTCCTCCCAAGGTTTCTTCCTTAAGATAACATGATTCTGCTGAAGCACTACAGCTACAACGATTACTGGATGGAACCTGGATTTCTATATATTTCTGAACAATGTTCTTATCTGATAAAGCAGCTGCTCGGTCCTCTGAGTAATTTGTCCGTTCTTGTCATCTCGAGTCAACACAGAATACGCTCGGCCTGCTGGTATTACAGGCCCAAGTACCCAGAAAGTATTGTTTTATAAGATAAATCCAAGGGCAGACTACTTTTGAACACCTTTACATGATCTGAGGTGCTCCATGGTTCTCCTTTGGTAAAGGGTGGAGAGTCCTCACTGGGTCAGGAATGAGATCTTGCCTCACTGGAGGAGTTTCAGTATCTTGGGGTCCAGTCCTACACTGTTGATAACATGATAACATGATAACATGATTCTGCTGAAGCACTGCAGCTATGACGATCGCTGGATGGAACCTTGATTTTAATTGGACTGGCAGACCTGCAGGATGCCCCAATGGACTTATATAGTTTTCCAATTGTTAAATACGGGTCACCTGATCATCACACAATCTGTACATTAGTGTCCTACACTGTTGATGCTGCCCGGCCGCTCAAGGAGGATGAGTCCCCCACTGAGCCTTGGTCCTCACAAGGTTTCTTCCTTAAGATAACAACACAACAGAGAGTTTTTTCTTGCCACTGTCGCAAGGTGTTGCTAATTTCTTGGAGGTGTGGTCAGCTCTTTATCCATGGCTCTGCCAAAGCACTGCAGCTACGACGATTAGTGGATGGAACCTGGATTTTTATTGGACTGGCGGTCCTGCAGGACGCCCTCAATGGACTTACAGTATATAGTTGTCCAAGTGTTAAATATGAGTCACCTGATCCTGACCTGATCACAATGTGTACATTGATGTCCTACACTGTTGATGTTGCCCGGCTGCTCAAGGAGGATTATTCCCCCACTGAGCCTTGGTCCTCACAAGGTTTCTTCCTTAAAATAACAACACAACAGGGAGTTTTTTCTTGCCACTGTCGCTTCGGCTTGCTCTTTCGAGGTTTAAAGGCTTATAACACTGTAAAGCTGCTTTGTGACAATGTACTATTGTAAAAAATGCTATATAAATAAATTACCTTTTTTTCACAGCTCCAGAGGATGTTCTTCCCCCTCATTCAGTTGAATACTCAGATTTACTTTTTGTGTACTGGGACCCTCCTCTGAAACCCAACGGCGTGATCACACACTACACACTCTATAGTGAGGACACTGTCATCTACGGTGGAAATAAGACAGAATTCAATATAACTGGTAAGAAGAACGTTTTCGTTAAGACAGTAGAATTCTGTTCTTTTTATGGTAGAGTGGTACCACTTTCCTTGAATCCAGTAGTTATAACACTTTATAACATTTGCCATAATCCTTTGTTAATGTAGATAGGTGTTTGTAATCATGGTCATGAATTGGTATAACAATCTGACATAAGGCTTTATAACACAAAGTGACATAATGCATTATAATACGAACTTATTTCAACTTTTGATTCTTTGGATGTTTCAACAAGATAATTACACTTTACTTAAAGTCTGTAAAGAGCATTTATAAGCTTTTATAAGGCATTATGTACTAATATGTATGCAGTCTCTTTCAAAGAGTTAATTAATAGTAACACTTTACTTTATGCCTGTAAAGAGAGCTTATAAGCTTTTATAAACAGTTATGAGCACTTACAAATTCATTTTCAGGAAAAGCATTCGTTAAACACAATCGTTATAAAGCTTTATGTCACTGGTCTCTATAATAACTTAATAAACAGTTAAAACATATGCATTATGTCTCATTGTGTTATAAAGCCTTATGGCATGTTCTTATTCTTATAATGCATTATGAATTCTGGATTTCGGTGAAGTGTGACCGGTAGAGAATTTTTGATAACATTTTTTATGAATCCAGTATTTATAATGCGTTGTAAGTGCATCTATGAAGCTTTATGGTGTATTCATAATGCTTCATTACATTTGCCATAAGCCTTTGTCAATGTAGATAGATGTTCATAATAATACTCATTAATTGTAACCCTTTACATATATATAGCATATATATATATATATATATATATATATATATATATATATATATATATATATATATATATATATATATATATATGCTTATAAAAAATTCTGAATATTATAAAATGTTCTCCCCGTGTCTGCGTGGGTTTCCTCTGGGTTCTCTGGTTTCCTCCCACAGTCTTCAAACATGGTTCAAGGTAAATTGAATGCTCCAAATTGCCCCATATAGAGTGTGTCTGTGCGTGTGTGTGTGAGTGAATGCGTCCAGCGATAGATTGGCGCCCTGTCCTGGGTGTATCTGCCCAGCGTCCGAAACGTTCTCCCTTTGATGGGCATGGGGAACCCCCCCATGACCATAGAACAGGATAAAGCGGAAGATAATGGATGGATGGATATATATTTCTTTTTTACTCCTAAAGTGTTCCTGTGGGCCAATCCTCCAGCAGCAGTCAGAGCAGCAGACTCTGCTCTGGGTGATAATGTGTGAACATCACCCAATGTTTTATTAAAAGGCTTAGAGCTCCTGTTGCCATTTGACCCTTGAGCGCAAGCGGTGCCCATACCTTGTGGGAGCCCCCCAAGACCAATTTCCACCCAGGATAGGTATATTCACTCCAAGATGAATCTTTTAAAATGTCAACCTATTCCCTCCTCACCTCCCACCGCTGCTTTTTACATACAAACAAGCGTGTGCGGGCCACAATCAGAGCGTTTGCAGTGACAGTGTTCTGCAGGGGAAAATCAGATGAGGGCCTCCAGGTCGAAATTGGTTGCAAAATAACACGTTTGTCATAATGCAAATGGCAACGTACCCCCTGCAACAATGTCCGCAAATCAGTAAGGAGGAAGGTTCTCAGTTCTTGGTGAGATTGAAAATTACAGCTTGCCTGACAGTAATTGTCAGGGTGTTGGTGTTTATTCTTGTTCTCTAATTAATTAATTCGGCTTTCCCGACTTGGCTTCGTTCAAATCTACTTAAGTTATTTTTGCCTGCTTTATTTTGGAAGACTATATAAGCATCCATCCTGGCTATCAGATTATTTCATGCTTGTCAAACATCTTATTACCAAGGTGTACTGTAGTATTGGTTATAACTCCTGTATTGACTATCCATCCATCCATTATCTTCCACTTCATCCTCTAATAGGGTCGCAGTGGGGGGGTTCCCCATGCCCATCCAGGGGAGAACGTTTCGGGCGCTGGGCAGATACACCCAGGACAGGGCGCCAATCTATCGCTGGACACTCACGCACTCTCACACACACACACACACACACACCATAAAGAATGCCCCATATAGAGTGTGTGTGTGTGCCCAGTGATAGATTGGCGCCCTGTCCTGGGTGTATCTGCCCAGTGCCCAAAACGTTCTCCCCTGGATGGGCACGTTGAACCCCAACCCACCATCCCACGACCGTAGTAGAGTATTAAGTGGAAGATAATGAATGAATGAATACATAATATGGAACAACATATGGCATTTGGTTCTCTGGTTTCCTCCCACATTCCAAAAACCTGGAACAAGGTCAATTGAATGCTCTAAATTGCCCCATATAGAGTGTGTCTGTGTGATTGGCGCCCTATCCTGGGTGTATCTGCCCAGCACTCGAAACACCCTACAATACGTTTGTTATTTCATGATAACGAGAAAAATAAGTTGGGTAACACTTTCTATGAATCCGGTATTTATAACGCATTATAAGAACATTAATAAAGTTTCATGAAGAATTCATAATGCTTTATAACGTTCATCATAAGCCTTTGTTAATGTACATGGATATTCATTATCATAGTTGTTATATTGTTGTAATAACAATTTGACATAAGGCTTTATAACACAATGACATAATGCATTATAATATGAACTTATTGAACATTCTTTCTTAAAACAAGTTGATTACACTTTACTTAAAGTCTGCAATGAGCATTTATAAGCTTTTATAAGTCATTATGCACTACTATGTATGCAGTCTCTTTCAAAGAGGTAATTAATGACAACACTTTACTAAATGCCTGTCAAGAGAGCTTATAAGCTTTTACAAACAGTTATAAGCACTTATAAAACACAAATGTTATAAGGCTTTATGTCACCGGTCTCTATAATAAATTAATGAACAGTTAAGATCTATAATTTATAATGCATTATGTAACTTTGTGTTAGTAAGCCTTATGGCATGTTCTTATAACACTTTATGAGTGTGGTGATAGATTGGCGTCCTGTCCTGGGTGTATCTGCCCAGCACCCCATACGTTACCCCCCGACCCCGCCCCCCCTACCCTAGTAGAGGATAAAGCAGAAGTTAATGAATGGATGGATGGCCATAGCATTTGGATCCATGTTTAATTACCAAAAGTATGGAAGTCCTCCTAAAATAATAACACAAGCATCTCATCTCATCATTTATTTCCCTCAGAAAGATTTTGAATCTTTGCCATCTCTGATCATCAAACGGAACTTTTCCCAGCTTTTCGCACGGAACGATCCTGACCATAGTACATTACTATGGACCACTCGAGCTTAAAGCTCATGGGATGCCTTTGAAGGGAATTATGTTTCATAATTTCCATCGTGGAGACGGCATCTCAATCTACTCAGAGCGCTGTTTCATTCATTGTGGGTCATGGTGAAGGTGGAGGTCTAATGCGATGAGAAGCTACAGAAAGCCTCGCCGCTATGCCTTCTATACGCTGTTCGCCCGAATGCAAGCATGCTATACTTAAAGCATCGAGATTCCATTTTCTTTTCGGATATCTCAGCTTAGGGTTCTTTGGTGCTCCTGCTGTGATTTTGGAATCTTTTTGTTGCTTTTGTTCCTATCCTGTTCCTTGATGGCAAAACTACTTTCAAGAGCATCAAGGAGACGGATGTCTTTCAGTCCACAATGCAGTATGAAACGCCGTGCTGGCAGGTTGTATTTGAAAACTTCTCCTGATGCACTTAATAACTGAGCTCGGCCACATCCTGCGAGCGTGTGTGTGGATAACCTTCAATATATACTGTATATGTATATGTGGCATGGTGGCTTAGTGGTTAGCACGTTCTCCTCTCAGCACTAGGGATTCCTGGTTCGAATCCCCATCTGGGTTGAGTTTCCATGTTCTCCCCATGTCTGCATGGGTTTCCTCCGGGTTCTCCGGTTTCCTCCCACAGTCCAAAAACATGGATCAAGTCAATTGAGTTCTCCAAATTGCCCCATATAGAGTGTGTTTGTGTGAGTGAGTGTGTGCCCAGTGATAGTTCGGCGCCCTGTCCTGGGTGTATCTGCCCAGCACCTGAAACGTTCTCCCCTGGATGGGCATGGGTCACCCACGCGACCCTAGTAGAGGATAAAGTGGATATAGTATATATATATATATATATATATATATATATATATATATATATATATATATATATATATATATATATATATATATATATATATATAATATTCTGTAGCTGCTATAGGAAACCTATTGTGCGTCATTCATCTACCGATCCATTATCTTCCGCTTAATCCTCTATTAGGGTCGTGGTGAGGAGAATGTTTTGGGCACTGGGCAGATACACCCAGGACAGGGCGCCAATCCATTCCTGGGCACACACTCACTCACACAGGCACACTACATGGGGCAATTTGGAGAATTAATTTACCTTGAGGACACCGACGCACACACGGGGAGAACATGGAAACTCCACCCAGATTGGGATTCAAACCGGGAATCCCTAGTGCTGAGAGAAGAACGTGCTGACCACTAAGCCACCATGCCTCCCGTGTATGAAACAATTATTTATATGTCACATACTTATAAATGAAATGTGCAGGCGCTGGGGATTCCAGGTTTGAATCCCAATCTGGGTGGAGTTTTCATGTTCTCCCCGTGTCGGCGTGTGTTTGCTCAGGGTTCTCCAGTTTCTGGAATCCCCCCGTGACCCTAGTAGAGGATAAAGCTATGTATTTAAATTGTTGCATGAATTTGTTGAGTAAAGTTTTTTTTTGAGTGATTGTTATGTGAAAACTGTAATCAAGTTGGTTTGTATTCTGTAAATATGTAAAGCGCATACATTGGTATTTGATTAAATGTCTTTGTGTTTTGTGTCAGGTCTGAGTGTATACACTCCAAACAAGCTGAAGCTGAGCGCATGCACTGCAGCCGGCTGTTCGAACAGCTCCGAAGTCACATTTTTTACCAATCAGCCCCCTCCATCTCATGTGGAGGCACCTGAACTCATTGTTCTTGACTCCAACAGCATTTACATTCGGTGAGTTCCTTCTACCCTAATGAAACATATATATATATATTGGAGGGGGGGTTCCCATGCCCATCTAGGGGAGAACATTTTGGGCGCTGGGCAGATACACCCAGGACAGGGCGCCAATCTATCACTAGGCACACTCACTCACACAGAAACACATTATATGGGGCAATTTGGAGCATTCAATTGACCTTGATCCATGTTTTTGGACTGTGGGAGGAAACCGGAGAACCAAATGCCATATGTTGTCCCATATTATTAGTTCATATTATTCATTCAGGGCAGCACGGTGGCTTAGTGGTTAGCACGTTCGCCTCTCAGCGTTGGGATTCATGTTCTCCCTGTGTCCGTGAGGGTTTCTTCCCGGTTCTCCGGTTTCCTCCCACATCTATCTATAATATATAATATATATATATATATATATATATATATATATATATATATATATATATATCATCCATCCATTATCTTCCACTTTATCCTCTACTAGGGTCGCGTGGGTGACCCATGCCCATCCAGGGGCGAACGTTTCAGGCGCTGGGCAGATAGACCCAGGACAGGACGCCGAACTATCACTGGGCACACACTCACTCACACACACACACTCTACATGGGGCAATTTGGAGAACTCAATCGACCTTGATCCATGTTTTTGGACTGTGGGAGGAAACCGGAGAACCCTGAGGAAACCCACGTGGACACGGGGAGGAGATGGAAGCTCCACTCAGATTGCGGTTCAAACCGGGAATCCCTAGCGCTGAGAGGCGAACGTGCCGACCACAATAACATGACAGCCAAGGAAAAGTAGACGATCTGAACGAATGGCTTTTAATAAAATCATATTCCTGTTGTCTCAATCTGTTTCGTCCTGGCACACATTACGGTTGGTACGGGGTTAAGGGTCAAATGAAAGCCTTCCCCTTCCAACACTCCACTTTCATGGCTTACTCCGATGAGTTTGAGGAGTTGTCCCGGCTCCTGGCGGGCGCATTAATCAACTGAGTGTTTTCCATATAATCATAAAGCACCGTGCGGCCTCTCCGTCATTCAACGCACCGGCTCCTCGTCCTTGTCGGCTCTGGCCGTCCTCGGCCGGCCGAGTGGAAATGAGAGCCTTGATTTAGTGGTGTATCGGCGAGCGGCGGCCCTGTCTGTCATTGGACTGTATGAAAATACCTGAGCACGACCTTCTCCCCCCCTGTTTAGCATGCCCGCTATTCGCCTACGCTTGACCTCTGGAGTGATCGAGAGTGGTCGGGAAAGAGAGAATGAAATAGTGAGGCTTGAGAGAGAGCGGCCGAGGGAAAGAGAGAGAGTACTTATGGAAGTGGTAAGCTCTTTCTCCACAGACTTCCACCTTGGCCTTTAGCAATCTGTGTAAAAGCCATTAGAGCGTCATCTTTAGCCGCTACTCCCGTATCACTTAAGAACTCGCCGGATAGGGCACTACACCACGTGGATGAAAAGGAGTGAGTGAGAATGGGAGATTGAGAGGGAAGAATGGACGCACAACAGGGTGGTGATCTCGGACACACTTTGTTTTTTCGCATCCGAGCAAGGGTTAGCCGGGCCGATGGAAGCACAGGGTTACGATTTTTTTTTTTCCCCACTGGAAGAAAATGTCAGCACTTTACTTGACTGATCACGGGCGGAGGCAAGGGCGAGGGCGAGGGAGGAATACATATCCATGCAGACACCCCCAGAACCCGGATTCGGCATTAAATGCTTGGTTTGAATTACATAGGTATATTTATTTACATTACATTTGGTCATTTATTGGACGCTTTTATCCAAAGCGACTTACAAGGTGAGCATAGGGTTAATCACAACATCCCTGGAGCAATGAGGGTTAAGGGTCTTGCTCAAGGACCCACACTGGTAACTTCAGTGGACCTGGGATTTGAACCACCAACCTTCAGATTGATAGCCCAACGCCCTAACCACTGAGCTAACACGCCCCGGAAACCGGAGAAATCCGGAGGTGTACATTTAGTCTTAGAACTGAGAACATCACAAGCCAGTAGTTATGGAGAAAACCAGCTACACTTTAGATGTCGTGGAGGGGGTTCCCCATGTCCATCCAGGGAAGAAAGTTTCGGGCGCTGGGCAGATACACCCAAGACAGGGCGCCAATCTATTGCTGGGCACACACTCACTCACACAGACACGCATACAAACAACAGGGAGGAAACCGGAGAACCCGGAGGAAACCCACGCGGACACGGGGAGAACATGCAAACTCCACCCAGATGGGGATTCGAACTGGGAATCCCTAGCGCTGAGAGGAGAACGTGCTAACCCCTAAGCCACTGTGCTGCATATATATATATATATATATATATATATATATATATATATATATATATATATATATATATATATATATATAAAAAATATATATATATGCCCAGCGATGGATTGGCGCCCTGTCCTGGGTCTATCTGCCCAGCGCCCGAGACGTTCTCCCCTGGATGGGCATGGGGAACCCCACCGCGACCCTAATAGAGCATAAAGCGGGAGATAATGAATGAAAGAATGAATATATATATATATATATATATGTGTGTGTGTGTGTGTGTGTGTGTGTGTGTGTGTGTGTGCGTGCGTGCGTGCGTGCGTGCGTGTGTGTGTATATATATATATGTATATATATATATATATATATATATATATATAGTTAGAATGGGTAGCAGGGAAGAACGCCCGAAACGTTCTTCCCTGGATGGGCTTGGGGAACCCTAGTAGAGGATAAAGCGGAAGATAATGGACAATAGATGGATCGTTTTGTGTGTTTGTTGAAAAGATGTGTCTTTAGAAGTTTCTATAAAAAGCCAAGTGACTCCGCCTTACGGACAGAGTTGGGAAAATGGGTCCACCATATTGCCGTGGGGAACACCACAGCGTGTGAATTTGCTCCTCGGTGAACGAGCCGGGGTGTATTTTAAAAATATAGAGTGAAGGTAAGAGGGGGCAGATCCAGAGATTGCCCTGTAGGTCAGAGTCAGTGACTTGTACTGAATGCAGCAGCTACAGGGAGCCAATGGAGAGAGATGAGAGGTGGAGTGACATGGGTTTGGTCGGGCTGCAGAGTTCTGAATCAGTTGTAGAGGTCTGATTGTGGAAGCTGGGAGATCGGCAAGCGACGCATTACAATAATCAAGCCGGGATAGGACGAAGGCCTGAAGCTCCTCTCCCACTCCGGCACACGGTATCTTGACTCTAATGTGAGGAACCTCTCAGACCGGTCCTCATCCAATTATCCCCATTTCTGACCTCACTCGTGAAATGGCGAAGATGGGAAAAAGCTTTCACTCCGCTCGGCCCTCTTTTGCATTAATGCCACTCCGTCATTTCGGAAAATAAGACGCATATGACTCAATTTGTCCCATCGCTGATTTTCATAACTCAGTTATGCGTCGCTATATAATGAAAGCAGTGCTTTGCCGTATTTATTGTTTTCATTTACCACGGCGGCAGGAAATGGTTATTGCTTGATTTCCATAGACGATCCCGATTTATTAATATCTTTAATTATCTTCATTTCTCGGAATTTAATTGAAACTAATAAGGCATTGCTAGCGGAAACGTAATAGCGAAGGGTGAAGAAAGGTCCTTAGCAAAATATACAGGATACCTGAATCAGCAAAAAAAAAAAAAAGTTGACACTCTCTATGAGTCTGGTAGACACATTGCAAGTGCATTTATAAAGCTTTATAAGATCCGTATAGCACCTGAAACGCCCAAAAATAAGTTTGTGATGTCGTGATAACAAGACAAATAAGTTGTGATCACGATAAAACAAGATTTTTGTGTAACACTTTCTATGAATCTGGTATTCATAATGTGTTATAAGTGCATTAATAAAGTTTCATGAAGTATTCATAATGCTTTATAACATTCGTTATAAGCCTTTGTTGTACATAGATGTTCATAATCATAGTCATAAGTTTTTAGAACATTTTGACATAAGGCTTTATAACCCAAAGTGGCATAATGCATTATAATACGAACTTTTTTTTTATAATATGAACAAAAATTTTGATTCTTTGGATGTTTGGACATTCTTATTTAAAACACAGTGATTCCACTTTACTTAAAGTAAAGGTGTGTTTATGCTTTTATAAGATGCATTTATGCAGCAAAGAGGTAATTTGACTATATATTTATGCCTGTAAAGAGAGCTTATAAGCTTTCATAAACAGTTATGAGCACTTATAAATTTCAGGGAAAAGCACTTGGTAAACAAAATCGTTATAAGGCTTTATGTCGCTTGTCTTTATAATAAGTTGATGAACCATTAAAATCTATAATTTATAATGCATTATGTCACTTTGTGTTATACAACCTTATGGCATGTTCTAATAACACTTTATGAATGTGATTATGTACGTCTATGGACATTAACAAAGGCGTATAAGAAGTATTATAAAGCATTAGGATTGCTTTGTAAAGCTATATGAATGCATTATGAATGGCAGATTGAGATAAAGTGTTACGATTTTTTTTTTTTTTTGGCTTTGTCTTTTTGCATTTCACTGATTTGCATTTCAATACATTTATTTACTGTCCAAACCGTGTCTGTATTACTATTGACGTTTCGAAGCCAGTATAAATCATATGGCCAAATTGATTTAACAATTATGTAATAGAACACCATAATAGCTGCTGCCATTTGTCATTTAAAATACAATTTAATTGATGCAGAATCTGAATTAATCACAATAATGAATGGGGTAACCTGCGGGCGTGTTTGCCTCTGCTAGGCTCAAAGGCCCTTGAGAGACATGTGCTAATTTTGTAGCCCAGCAAAATGAACTTGCATGTCCCCTATGCGTCATCGACGCTCAAATGAACTCAAGTTCCCCACTCAGCGGCTTCCAGGTTCGTTTGCGGCCTTAAAACAAAAACCTGGAGAAATAGAGAACTTCAAGAAGTGCATTAATGAATATTAATACCTGATCAACACGTCAAATTTATTTTTAAATGAATTAGTTTCAGTGAAAGATAACTGTAACACAATAGCAGTCGTTTTTATACTACCTTGGTCATGAGGATACATCTTCCATCCATCCATTATCTTCCTCTTTATCCTATATTAGGGTCGTGGTGGGGTTCCCCATGCCCATCCAGGGGAGAATGTTTCGGGCGCTAGGCCGATACACCCAGGACAGGGCGCCAATCTATCCACTGGGCACACACTCACTCACACAGACACACTCTATATGGGGCAATTTGGAGAATTCAATTGACTTTATCCATGTTTTTGGACTGTGGGAGGAAACTGGAGAACCCGGAGGAAACCCACACGGACACGGGGAGAACATGGAAACTCCACCCAGATTGGGATTCGAACCAGGAATCCCTAGTGCTGAGAGGAGAACATGTTCACCACTAAGCCACTGTGCCTCCCTGACAAGTATTCTAAATAATTATAAATACTTTATAAAGCTTTATGAATGTGTTAATAATGCATAATGAACACTGGATGTAGGTATAGTGTTACAGATTTTCGTTGTGATAAGTCAAATCTTGTTTTCTTGGGCTAAGGACTTAATAATAAGAATACATGTCCTCTCTGGACTGCCGTATCTTTGACCTTAGGACTTGACCAGGATTTCTCTGTGACACCACAGACAGATTTTAAAATGTTTTTCATTGCGTGATGTTCTGACGTTCTGACGTTCTGATGTTCATAGATGACCTGCTTACATTTCACTGTTTTATCCACGCTTTATGTTTTAATGATCGATGACATCACCAAAGTTGACGTACCCTCTGCATGTTTTGTCAGGTGGATGGCTCCAGCTGAGGTCAAAGGGCGACTAGAGTTCCACATCTATCAGTCTGTTTCTGGCGAGGAACCCTCTGTGGTCTACAACAGCACAGAGCTTGTTGAGGAACACACACTGAGGAACCTGGTTCCGGGGACTACCTACCTGTTTCAGATAGCTGTATGTTTTACCAAAAACCTTTTAAGAGTGTTTTTGTCTGTGTGAGTGAGTGTGCCCTGTCCTGGGTGTATCCGCCCAGCACCCGAAACGTTTCCATGTTCTCCTCGTGTCTGCATGGGTCTCCGGTTTCCTTCCACAGTCCAAAAACATGGATTCAAGGTAAATTAACAGATCTAAATTGCCACATATAGTGTTTTTTGGTGTGAGTGAGTGTGTGCCCAGCTATAGATTGGCGTCCTGTCCTGGGTGTATCTGCCCAGCACCCGAAATGTTCTCCCCTGGATGGCATGAGGAATCCCCCGCAACCCATAATAATAATGGATTACGTAGAAGATAATAGATTAAAAAAAAATAAAAAATGAAGAATATATATATATATATATATATATATATATATATATATATATATATATATATATATATGGCGGCCAGGTGGCTTAGTGATTAGCACGTTCGCCTCTCAGCGCTAGGGATTCCTGGTTCGAATCCCCATCTGGGTGGAGTTTCCATGTTCTCCCCGTGTCCGCGTGGGTTTCCTCCGGGTTCTCCGGTTTCCTCCCACAGTCCAAAAACATGGATCAAGTTAATTGAGTTCTCTAAATTGCCCCATATAGAGTGTGTTTGAGTGTGTGAGTGTGTACCCAGCGATGGATTGGCGCTCTGTCCTGGGTGTATCTGCCCAGCGCCCGAGACGTTCTCCCCTGGATGGGCATGGGAAACCCCACCGCGACCCTAATAGAGGATAAAGCGGGAGATAATGAATGAAAAAAAAAAATATATATATATATATATATTTTTTTTTTTTTTTTTTTCGGGGGCTGGGCAAATACACCCAGGAAAGGACACTAATTTATCACTGGACACACACTCACTCACACAGACACACTCTATATGGGGCAATTTGGAGAATTCAGTTGACCTTAAATCCATGTTTTTGGACTGTGGGAGGAAACCAGAGAACCCATAGGAAGCCCACGCTGACACGGGGAGAACATGGAAACTCCACTCAGATTGGGATTCGAACCTGGAATCCCTAGTGCTGAGAGGAGAACATGCTAACCACTAAGCCACCCTGCCGCTATATATATATATATATATATACTGATGGCATCATTGTGCATAATTTACAACAATGTTGAGGAACACACACAACCTTGTTCCAAACTCTACCCACCTGTTTCAGATAGCTGATATATGCCGTTCTTCTGAAATCTCTTTTGAATTCGCGTGAGCATACACTCTGAGGTGGCATTGTTTGAGAAATCATAACGCTACCATGATGTGCATGACACACGAGTTCAGATGTTCTATGAAAACTGACTTTTCAAAATGGTCACTTCACACCGTTTGCCAGCCACTTCATTAGTCATGCAACCTGAGACTTTGTGGAAAGGAAGCCGTGTTTCGATTTTCCACAAGAATGCTGTCTAGCTGCATCCAAAGTAATCCTAGACGGGCCAAAAAAAAGTGGATATTGTTTTCAAAATTAGACATCAGATTCCACCAACATGCCAGACCTGTCTAATCCAAAACCATTTCAATATATATATATATATATATATATATCGGGATCCAGGTTCGAATCCCAATATTCCATATTTCCATTTTCTCCTCATTACTGTATGAGTCTCCGTGTTCTCCGGATTCCTCCCACAGTCCAAAAAAACATGGATTCAGTGTAAATTGAGTGATTTAAATTGCCCCATATACAGTGTGTTTGTGTGTCTGTGTAAGTGAGTGTGTGCCCAGTGATAGATTGGCACCCTGTCCTGGGTGTATCTGCCCAGTGCATAAAACCTTCTGCCATAGATGGGCATTGGGAAATCCCCCCTTGACCCTAGTAGAGAATTAAGCAGAAGATAATGAATGAATGGAAGGATGACTGTTTCACCTCTCAGCCCTGGGGATCCAGGTTCGAATCCCAATCTGGGTGGAGTTTCAATGTTCTCCCCGTGTCCGCGTGGGTTTCCTCCGGGTTCTCTGGTTTCCTTCCACAGTCCAAAAACATGGATTCAAGCTAAATTGAGTGATGTAAATTGCCCCATATAGTGTTTTTCGGTGTGAGGGGGTGCGCCCTTTCCTGGATGAAACCCCCCACGACCCTAGTAGAGGATAAAGCGAAATAATAATATATAATAATTTATAAAAATTATTATTATATATATAATTATTATATTATATGTAAATAATAATTTATAATAATTAATATATATTAATATATATATATATATATATATATATATATATATATATATATATATATATATATATATATATATATATATATATAATTGTATTATTCGTTAAATGATTATTATTTCTATATAAATATTTTAAAAATAATTTATTCTAAAGACAGCGATGGATTGGTGCCCTGTCCTGGGTCTATCTGCCCAGCGCCCGAGACGTTCTCCCCTGGATGGGCACGGGGAACCCAACGCGACCCTAATAAAGGATAAAGCGGGAGATAATGACAAATACCTTTATATCTTTAACAAATACCTGTTATAAAAAAAAATAAAAAAAATTAAAAAGGGGGGGGGCAGCTTCGAATAACAATCAGGTTTGATGAATTTACACTATAGTTGGTTTTCTCCATGGCTTCTGACTTGTGGTGTTCTCATTTGTAAGTCGCTTTGGATAAAAGCGTCTGCTAAATGACTAAATGTAATGTAAATGTAATAATGAATGAATGAATTTATTCTACTGTAAAGATAATAACATAGAAATACACAATCCATTAACATGGCTGCACCAACTTACAAGTATACACATTACACTGTATGACATTCAAATTAAGGAAACATGAATCTGTTCATTATTAAATTGTATTTCCATTTTCACCATCTTTTTTCTGAGGTACAGTTCTAACCCACTAACCTCCCGCCTTCCCCGCTCGCAGGCATGCACAGCAGGTGGATGTACCCTTAGTGCCCGTAGTGTGGCCCAAACGCACGAGAGTTCCCCCGAAGAGGTGCTGGCTCCCAGAGTCTTTCTGTTTCTCCACATGCCTTAAATGTGTCGTGGCAAGCTCCATTAAAGCCCAACGGTGAGTGAGGGTAAAGCTCGGCTTCGGAAAAGGTAACGCCACCTTCATGTCTTATGTCCGCCACTCTGATATTAAAGTTTGAAGGCCCTCATAATGAGAAATTAGACTTTTTTTTTTAGGATCACAGATACATAAAAAGAGTGTGTGTGTGTGTGTGTGTGTGTGTGTGTGTGGGTGTGTGTGTGTGAGAGATTTGTATACAATATGAATTGTATATGTGTATGATGATGATGAAGGGCGGCACGGTGGCTTAGTGGTTAGCACGTTCTCCTCTCAGCACTAGGGATTCCCGCTTCGAATCCTTATCTGCGTGGGTTTCCTCCGGGTTCTCCGGTTTCCTCCAACAGTTCAAAAACATGGATAAAGGTCAATTGAGTTCCCCAAATTGCTCCATATAGAGTGTGTTTGTATGACTGAGTGCTCTAAATTGCCCCATATAGAGTGTGTTTGTTGAGTGAGTGCTCTAAATTGCCCTATTTAGAGTGTATTTGTGTACTATAGCTGAAGTGCCCATGGTCAAGTGACCTAACCCTAATCTAACACCTAATATTATTTGAAATTTTCTAAATAAAAAAATAATGTTTTTGAGTTTAGTTTCTTTATGTACTAATGTGTTAAAGCTGAAGTGCCCTTGGGCAAGTCACCTAACCCCAATTGCCTTATAAGGGCACCTAATATTAGTATTTTAAATTTTCCAAATGAAAAATTATACTGTATATACTGTACTGCATTGTCTGTGGCATTTAATTTGTACTGTTATAGCAGAGCCTTGTAGGAGAAGGAGAAGTCTGAATTAAATGTCAGTTAGTTTTAGTGAGATTTTTTGAATCAGCTAATTTAATAAAAAAAAAATTCTTAACACTGGTCATGTAAAAAATAGTTGTGTTTAATTTGTGGTAATAGTAATAGCTGGGCAGGATCACAGCATCGTAGCTGTACTGCATTGTCTGTGGCATTTAATTTGTACTGTTATAGCAGAGCCTTGTAGGAGAAAGAGAAGTCTTAATTAAATATCAGTTAGTTTTACCGAGATTTTTTAGTGTCAGCTAATTGTTTTACTGATTTTTTAATTATTTTTTTATTTTACACTGGTAATGTTAAATTAGTTAAAGTACTATGGCTGAAGTGCCCTTGATCAAGGCACCTAACCCCAATTGTCACAATTTAGTCAAATAGTCAAATTTTCTAAATAAAAATATATATGTTTTTAAGTTTATTTTCTTTATGTACTAATGCGTTGAAGCTGAAGTGCCCTTGGTCAAGTCACCTAACCCCAATTGCTATATAAAAGCACCTAATATTAGTATTTGAAATTATCTATTTTTTTATTATTATTTAACACTGGTCAGGTTAATAAGGTTTTGTGTTTAATTTGTGGAAATTGTAATAGCTGGGCAGTTGTAGGCTTATGGTTAAGAATCCAGAGTTAATTCCCGGCCCCACCAAGTACTCTGCCTGAAGTGCCCTTGAACAAAGCACCTAACCCCAATAGTCAGAATTTAGTCAAATAGTAAAATGTTCTAAAAAAAAAAAAAAAAAGTTTAGTTTCTTTATGTACTAATGCGTTGAAGCTGGAGTGCCCTTGGTCAAGTCACCTAACCCCAATTGCACCTATAAAGGCACCTAATATTAGTATTTGATATTTTCTAAATAAAATAAAAAGCTTTGTAGGAGAAAGAGAAGTCTGAATCAATTCGATTTTTTTAGTGTCATCTAATTGTTTTATGGATTTTTTTTTTATTTTTATTTAATACTGGTCATGTTAAATTAGTTGTGTGTTTAATTTGTGGTAATAGTAATAGCTGGGCAGTTGTAGGCTCATGGTTAAGGATCCAGAGTTCGATTCCCGGCCCCACCAAGTACTCTGGCTGAAGTGCCCTTGGGCAAATCACCTAACCCCAATTGCCCGGGCGCCGTACAAAGCCTGCCCACCTCTCTGGACACATGTGCTCACTTCACCAGTGTGTGTATATGTGTGGGTATCACTGCATGGATGGGTTAAATATGAAGGACATATTTTTCTGTGTGTAAAGCACAGTGGACAAAATAAATCAGTGAAATGTGAAAAATGAATAAATCACTGAAATAATTATTAGAATTTGTTTGTCTGGACGGTTCGCTGTTGGACACTGTGCTACGAATTAGATGATTAGTTCATCACATGCCTATGAGAAGCAGAATGGCAGTATGTTTGCGTGTGTGATGCTATGAGAGCGAGGCTTGATAAAGGCAGTGTGGCATGTTAAGTGGGTGAAAAGTGCTCCCTTTTGACTGATGCTGTGAACTGCAGCTTAAGCAGAGGCAGTGTGAGTCACAATTATCTTTTCTGAAAGGAATTTACAATCCTGGTTTTAGGACCTGACATCACGACACTTTGAAAAATAATTATGATGATGTGATTTATAATGAGTCCCTATAACGCTAAACAGTATTGTTCAGTTTTTGGGTATCGCATGCTCGTTATAACGCTTATTTCATTCCATGATGATGTAATGTGCAATGAAACAATAATTAATATTAGTAGTTGGAGTTTTCTAAATAATTAAAATATATTTCTTTTGCCTTTAATTTTTTCTATATAGTAATGCGTTATACTGTACTGCTTTGTCTGTTGTATTTACTTTGTACTGTTATAGCAGAGCTTTGTAGAAGAAAGAAAAGTAGTTAAATTTTAGTTAAATAGTTAAAAGGAGTTAAATTTTAGTTCGTTTTGACGAGGTTCTTTGTGTCAGCTAATTGCTTTACTGCCTCCTGATTTTTATTTCTTTTTTTAGTCAACACTGGTCATGTAAAAATACTATAAAATAAATAAATATAAAAAACACCATAGGTCAGAAATCATTTCCCATGCTTCCAATATATATATATATATATATATATATATATATATATATATATATATATATATATATATATATATATATATATATATATATATATATATATATATATATACCTTATATATTATATATATACCTTATATATATCTTATACCTTATATATATCTTATATATATCGTATTTATATACAATATATATCGTATTTATATATATTCGTATTTATTGAGCAGTCAGTGTTGATATTAAAAAAAACGGATAAACATCAAATAAATGATGTCAAAATAATTACAAATTACACACACACACACACACACACACACACACACACACACACACACATATACATATATATATATATATATATATATATATATATATATATATATATATATATATATATATATATATATTGGAAGCATGGGTCAATTGAAGGTCAATTGAATTCTCCAAATTGCTCCATATTGTGTGTTTGTGTGTGAGTGAGTGCCCAGCAATAGATTGGCACCCTGTCCTGGCTGTATCTGCTCAACGCCTAAAACGGTGCCCCCCCCCCTGCGACCCTAGTAGAGGATAAAGCAGAAGATAATGGATGGATGGAAGATAAATCATAATCAAATACACAATTAATTGTCAAATCCAGTTATTTGAGGTTTTTTTGTTTTGATAAACTGTGTGAGTTTTGAGAATAAAATATTAAGTTGCTTTTAATGCTGCCTGACAACTCAAGCAGGACGAGTCCCCTCACTGAGCCTTTGGTCCTCACAAAACTTCTTCCTGTCTTCCTTAAACAATACCAACAATACCAGGGAGTCGCCTCGGCATTTTCTTTGGGGGTTTAGACTTAGAATACTGTAAAGCTGCTTTGAGATGACGTATTAATGTAAAAAATTTTATCTGAATCCTTTTTTTTTTTATTTTATTTTTTTTTTATAGGCACTATTTAAGGAAACAAACAAAAGAGAAAAAAAAGATAACAGAAGACATGGATTAAAAAATAAATGACATTTACCCAAACAGTAAAAACAAACTGGATGTAGCTTAAATAATTGATTACAGCGAAATATAACTGGCATTAACGGAGAGATACATTCATGTATAATATATGTGTGCATATTAAAAAATCTAAACAAGGGAAAATAAAAGTGGGATTTATCATGAGAATATATCCATCCATCCATCTATCCATCCATTATCTTCCGCTTAATCCTCTACTAGGGTCGTGGGGGGGTTCCACATGCCCATCCAGAGGAGAACGTTTCCAGCGCTGGGCAGACACTCACTCACACACTCACTCACACAGACACACTCTATATGGGCCAATTTGGAGAATTCAATTGACTTTGATCCATGTTTTTGGACTGTGGGAGGAAACCGGAGAACCCGGAGGAAACCCACGCGGACACGGGGAGAACATGGAAACTCCACCCAGATTGGGATTCGAACCGGGAATCCCTAGCACTAACCACTAAGCCACAGTGCCGCCCCCAAGAGGATATAGATTGATCTTCCGCATTATCATCTACTAGGGTCGCGGGGTGGTTCCCCATGCCCATCCAGGGACGAATGTTTCAGGCGCTGGGCAGATACACCCAGGACAGGGTGGCAATCTATCGCTGGGCACACACTCACTCACACAGACACACTCTATATGGGGCAATTTGGCAAATTCAATTGACCTTGCTCCATGTTTTGGACTGTGGGAGAAAACCCACACGGACACGGGGAGAACATGGAAACTCCACCCAGATTCAGAATCAAACATGGAATCCCTAGTGCTGAGAGGAGAACGTGCTAACCACTAAGCCACCATACCGCCCCCAGGAGGACATAGATTGATGCTTTTATGTGAACAGGATCGATGGCGGTTTTATTGAAATCGCATTATATGTAACATATTCGACCTTATTTACAAATTATTACAAGCGTTGGTATGCAATGTCAAGTAGGTGGACATAGGTGACAGGTCGTTATTAGGTTACCGACTTAGCAACATTGATTTTCCTTCAATTTTCTGCATTTGTTTAAGGTAGAAATTGAAAAATAAATAAAATAAAATAAAAATAATAAGAAATAAACGACTTATTTTTCCGTGCTTTTCTCCGGAGCAGGTGTGATTCGCAGCTACGGCCTTTGGCTGGACGACGCGCTGATGTGGAACACCTCGGCTACATACTGGAAGATTGAAGGCCTCGCTCCCTGGAGCTTGCACAGCCTCCGTGTTCAGGCGTGCACGGCTCGGGGCTGCTCTCTCAGCCCTTCGGTGAGAAGCCACCCCATTTACATTATGCTAAATACCCAAATGTGTCAGATGGCAGCGCAACATCATAAAGGTGATCGATTCGCTCGATTCAATAAAGCACCTTCTGCTCATGCTTGACATTTGGGGTAAATGCCACTCTGGGCTGGTTTCTACATTGATGGGACAGATTTGGGCATTTTTCCAATAAGGGCGCAATATTTAGGCAAATGACCGTTTTTGCCAACACAGCAAAAAAACAATTGAATGGGGGCGAGGACGGGGGGGGGGGGGGTCTGTCACACTTGAGAAATATGCTTTGAGCAACAAGACCTGAATGATCTATGATTTTTATTCTTTGAAATGCTAGTTTACATTAAAAAAAGAACGATGCTGGGATAGGCTCCAGCATATATTTTCCCTAATCCCACGTTCGTCTCTCAGCACTAGGGATTCCCGGTTCGAATCCCAATCTGGATGGAGTTTCCATGTTCTCTCTGTGTCTGTCTGGGTTTCCTCCGTGTTCTCCGGTTTCCTCCCACAGTTCAAAAACATGGATCAAGGTCAAGTGAGTTCTCCAAATTGCCCCATATAGAGTGTGTCTGTGTGAGGGAGTGTGTGCCCAGTGATAGAATGGCGCCCTGTCCTAAGTGTATCTGCCCAGCGCCCGAAACGTTCTCCCCTGGATGGGCATGGGACCCCCCCACCCCGCAACCCTAGTAGAGGATACACTGGGCAGATACACCCAGGACAGGGCGCCAATCTATCACTGTTCACACACTCACTCACTCACACAAACACACTCTATATGGGGCAATTTGGCGAATTCAATTGCCTTTGATCCACGTTTTTGGACTTTGGAAGGAAACCGGAGAACCCGGAGGAAACCCACATGGACATGAACATGCAAACTCCACCCAGATTGGGATTCGAACTGGGAATCCCCAGCGCTGAGAGGAGAACACGCTGACCACTAAGCCACCGTGCCACCCGAATTAATTTTTATTAAATAAATAATTTTCTTTCTTTCTTTTTTAAATCTCAGATAGAGGTACGGACTTCAGAAATCCCCCCCGTCGGCACTGTGCCGGTGGAAATCCTCAGCGAGGGTCCCCGAGCGGTACGAGTGAAATGGGAGTCACCGGCCAAACCCAACGGCAACCTCAGTTACTCGGTCCTGTTGACTGGAAACTTCTACCAGCGTTCAGGTAAATAGCTGTTTCCTATTCCTTCGTCTTCGGGTTTATTCGTCTCCCCCCATCTCTCGCCTCTGATCTCCCATATTGACTCCACTTATTTTTCCTATGATTGTTTACACACAGTATGCAAAAAGGGCAGTGAACCCTAGCACAGCCCTCGCATGCTGTAATGGCTGTAAATGAATTGTTGTCGTTGGCAATTTCTCTCAGGCCGGCTGCTGGAAGGCAGGGAGAAGCTCCTCACCCATAGTCGGATAAAAGTGGACAGGTTGGTTAAAAAGACTGTGATGGCACACTCAGCCCAAATCAACCTGTCCGCTTTCCGCGCACATTTTCTTGCAGATAAATGCTTATGATATGTGGGAGGCGGGCGAAACGCACTGCATTCACAAACCGGAATATTTATTTAGTTGCCGAAAGCTATATGTTAATTGCATATGCTCCAAATGAAGCAAAAAAGGCCTGAGAGGTTCTTTCCTTTGATTTAATTCAAAATAATGTTCAACCCTAAGTGACAAAAAAGTTATTTTTAATTTTATTTATTTATTTTTTGTAAATGCTTGCAAACACATAATAAAGGGAAATTTTTTTTATATATATATATTTTTTTAATTCAGTACTTTATTCTTAAGCATAGTTAATACATGTGTGTGTTTGTGTGTGTGTGTGTGTGTGTGTGTGTGTGTGTGTGTGTGTGTGTGTGTGTGTGTGTGCGTGTGTGTGTGTATGTGTGTGTGTGTGTGTTAATTGAGTTCTCCAAATTGCCCCATATAGAGTGTGTATGTGTGCGTGTCTGTGTGAGTGAGTGTGTGCCCAGCGATAGATTGGCGCTCTGTCCTGGGTGTCTGCCCAGCACCCGAAACGCCCCCCCCCCCTGACCCATGACCCTAATATAAGCGGAAGATAGTAGATGGATGGATATATATATATATATATATATATATATAAATTAATTAATTATCATATATATACTATATATATATATTCAGTACTTTATTGTGTGTGTGTGTGTGTGTGTGTGTGTGTATACATGTGGATATGTGTGTATGTACATTAAACTCTGAATTAATATCATACAATGGATGTTTATTCAGTACTTTATTCTTAAGCATGTTTATGTGTGTGTGTTTGTGTGTGCGTGTGTGTGCGTGTGTGTGCTTGTGTGTACGTGTGTGTGTGTGTGTGTGTGTGTGTGTGTGTGTGTGTGT